>PVIH01024758.1:0-22092 GCA_004025045.1 Sigmodon hispidus | reverse complement strand
AAAAAAAAAAAAAAAAAAAAAAAAAAAAAAAAAAAAAAAAAAAAAAAAAAAAAAAAAAAAAAAAAAAAAAAAAAAAAAAAAAAAAAAAAAAAAAAAAAAAAAAAAAAAAAAAAAAAAAAAAAAAAAGAACAATAGAAAGAATCAATGAATCTAAGAGTTGGTTCTTTGAGAAAGTTAACAAGATAGATAAACTCTTAGCCAAACTAATCAAAAAACAGTGAGAGAGTGTCCAAATCAACAAAATCAGAAATGAAATGGGGGACATAACAACAGACCCACAGGAAATACAGAGAATTATCAGGTCATATTTTGAAAATCTGTATTCCACAAAAATGGAAAACCTAGAAGAAATGGACAGCTTTTTGGACAGGTACCATCTACAAAAATTGAATGAAGATCAGATTAATTACCTAAACAGGCCTATAACCCTTAAGGAAATTGAAGCTGTCATTAAAAACCTCCCTAAAAATAAAAGCCCTGGTCCAGAAGGTTTCAGTGCCGAATTCTACCAGACATTCAAAGAAGAATTACTACCGTTACTCCTCAAACTATTTCACACAGTAGAAACTGAAGGAATATTGCCAAATTCCTTTTATGAGGCCACAATCACCCTAATACCCAAGCCACTCAAAGACACAACAAAGTAGGAGAATTACAGACCAATTTCCCTCATGAATATTGATGCGAAAATTCTCAACAAAATTTTGGCAAACCGTATACAACAATGCATAAAAGATATCATCCAACATGACCAAGTAGGCTTCATTCCAGAAATGCAGGGCTGGTTCAACATACCCTTCATATTAGATGCAAATAGTATTAAATGCCTTGGAGTAACTATAACCAAAGAAGTAACAGACCTATTTGACAAAAATTTTAAATCATTGAAGAAAGAAATTGAAGAAGATATCAGAAAATGGAAAGCTCTCCCATGTTCCTGGATTGGTAGGATCAACATAGTAAAAATGACAATTCTGCCAAAGGCAATCTACAGATTCAATGCACTGCCTATCAAAATCCCAACACAATATTTTTTGGACCTTGAAAGAACAATACTCAATTTCATTTGGAATAACAGCAAAGCCAGGATTGCCAAAATAATTTTACTCAACAAAAGAACCTCAGGAGTTATCACCATCCCTGACTTCAAGCTATACTATAGAGCTACAGTAATAAAAACAGCCTGGTACTGGCATAAAAACAGACTTGTGGACCAATGGAATAGAATTGAGGATCCAGACATTAACCCAGAAACCTATGAACACCTGATCTTTGACAAAGAGGCCCAAAACATTCAATGGAAAAAAAGATAGTATATTTAACAAATGGTGTTGGCATACCTGGTTGGTAGTGTGTAGAAAAATGCAAATAGATCTGCGCCTGTCACCTTGCACAAAACTCAAATCCAAGTGGATCAAAGACCTCAACATAAACCAAGCCACTCTGAACTTGAATAAAAAGAAAGTGGGAAATACCCTAGAATGTTTGGCACAGGTGACCACTTACTAAATATAACACCAGATTGTGGAGACACTGGCAGACAAAGAACTAAAACATATTCCTTTTATCAAATATGTTCTTTACTATTTAATTGCTTCATTTACTGTGTTGTTTTGCTTTTGATTTAAATTTTATTTTACTAATATAAGAATTGCCTATTCTACTCCATTTTGTTTCTCATTTGAATAAAGTATGCTCATTGATGTCCTAAGTTCAGACTATATTTTACTCTTTTCCAGTGAACAAATAGGTTTTTTTTTTAAATTTCCATCCAGCTGTTGTTTCTATTTTAGCTCCATGTTTTATTTTAAATTTCATGCACAGTTAGTGATGGGTAAGAATGTATTCGTGCTAGAATTTTCTGGTTGTTTTGAATACTTTCACCCTATTGGGTTTCTGGGATGGAAAGGATGAGGTTGAATCAGCTTGTAAAAGGAACCCTCAGCCTTCACCATTCCACAGCACCTCACCTATAATGTGCTCAGACATTGTTCTATATGCTGAAGTCAAATGATTGCCATTTCAGAAGGATCAAAATTTCCAGACCATTAATGTGGAGATGATTGGGTTTACACTGCTTATAGTTTATACGCCCATTGAGTTAAGACATGGTAGAAATTCAGTGCAGAGACCTATAGTTCAGTGGTCAAAAATGACAAATTTCATTGTTTTGAGGATATTCAAATAGCATTTTCTATAACACTATTGTTATTGTAGAACCAATCTTTAAATTTATATCCATAGGCTCACAATGTATTTATAGATCTTAAATTCCATCAAAGTGACCCATGGCCAACCAGGAAAAGTCATAAAATGTGTGCTCATACTGTTATACTACTGATCATTATTTTTTCATGAAATTTAAATAGCCATCAATATTACACTAGTAGCTTGCCTGGTATTCATAGACATGGCAGTAGTGGATAGGATTTTTAAGGTGTTTAAGTCAAGAACTGATTTTCCTCACTGGCAGTTGTCATTAATGAGCCCTATAGCTTCAGATATTATCTAGATATTACTCACCCAGAACCAAGTTTTTCTGTCCACTGACAGTATCTTTCTTGTTCTTATATGGTGAAGAAGGGTATTTAGTATGCATTAAGAAACCTGTTACTCCCTTCTCCAAAGTTCAATTCTGTGCTTTGAGTGAAAGGTGTACCCATATGCTGTAGCGGGAAATCAGGAACTATATATGTGAACGATCGCGTCATAGGACTGGAGACAAGCGGGGCGTGGTTAACTGAAAAGGATTCCGGAAGTAGACCTTCGAGGGAGAGGACCAGGACAGGAAGTCGTCATTCTCTCAGGAGAGTTCCCCGACCGAGTGCGCAGTTCGGCCCAGCTGCCCAAAAGTTCAGACGTACGGCGTAGAGATAAAAAATCTTCCTTAAAAAGGCTCGGGCGAGCTGCAACCTCATCCTGTCATCTTCTCTTAAAACCGACTCTGTTTTATAAACAAATTTTACAAAATAAACCCCGTTTAAAAACATATCTCAGATCGAGTTTTTACCGCGATAATTGGTGCCCAACGTGGGGCTAATTCTACAAACCCGCCCACGGAGCTGGTCTAAACGACTTTAATTACCAGCTGCGCATGAGCCTCCTGTACACAACCAAAAACAAATCTGCCCGCAGCAGACCTCCTGAGAGACAAATTGACCCGTTCTAGTAGAGCACGCCTAATAAAATTTGTTAAAAGATCTAAAAAAGACCCTCCCAGCCAAATCGCCACTTCGTTTCCCCGCACCATTGCTGCCGCTGCTGATCACAACAACATCTGCTGGCCATAAGTTCTCATTACATCTAAATATATTTTTTTCTTCCTTTTCTTTTCTACATATTTTTTCCCTTTCTACAATGTCTTACCAGATAAATGTTCAAAATTTTTCTCACTTTGTCACAATAGTAATAAAAAATTATTTCCAAGATTACACATTTAAAAGTTATCTCCACCCAAGAGTCCTTTTACCACAATAATATGCTATACTGCTTGCTGGGATAAACACTTTCAACTATTGCTGCTTCACATGCCATGATCTGTTTTTCTCTGAACCTCACACAGAGGATGTCTTCAGGACAATCTTTTCCCCAATACTCTGTCTTCATTTACTAGACCAGAACAGCTTGGGTCATAGAACTTTTACTGGGATAGCAAGGGAATGAAGAAAGGAAAGTACACAGACAAACATACATTAAAGTAGGCATCACGTGGGATCATGACACCCACTACATCCTAGAACCTCAGTATGCTTATCAGGTACAATACAGGAGGGAGATTTCTTGGCCCCCATAGGAGGTCTCTAGACTAGGAACATCAGAGTATACACATTCAGAAGATGAATGTTCAATTGTTCATAAACACTCTCTATTAGAATTTCAAAAAGATCTTTTTAAGTTTTCTTTTATAGTATTTTTAGTTTCTTTTTTTTTCAAGGCAGGGTTTCTTTGTGTGAAATCACTGGCCATCCTGGAGCTCAACCCCAAGTGCAGAGATTCACCAGCAATTGTTGCCTGTGCCAACCCCCCTCCCTGGGATTAAAGATGTGTGCCAAATGACATATCAAGAAGTAGATTTTAATGATTTATGAGACCAAAGACTTGGAATACTCAACATGGTCATGCCTATGTCAACAATATACATTCACTAATTAATCTGATCATTCAGGGCTTCCCTTGCTATGTAATTTTATTGTATTTTGTTAACTGTTTGGGTTGGTCACACACCTCATTCTGCCATTAATAACTACTTTTATTAGAGACTATATGGCTGGAGCCACAGAGTAATATAACGCTTTGTTAAACAACATAAATTCTAGTATTGCTGCAAGGAGGCTGAGAGCAAATAAACTGCTAAGATTATAAGTATAGTCAGCAGGAAAAATCACAAACATCCCCTCAAGTACTCATGACTCATTATGATAGGAAATTAAGCATAGCCACATACCTATAAAGGTAGATTATATATTTTAGGCCTAATGACAGAAAACCCCTGATGCTGATTCATTTAGATAATAGGAGTGAGAAAAGAATTTTAAAAATGAGGAGAGCAATCAATAGTTTTTGGAAGTCAGTAAACGGATGATGGCAAATACACTTATTGATTTTCCCTACTGATACAGAAGTACAGTTTTACTTATATTACTAATTTACGTATTTTTAATTTTTTTCAAAATTTGAAACTATATTTTTATCTTAAACAAATCAATAGCTAAATTTCATTATCATTATTATTTATTTATTCTCATACATTTCCACAGCATTGATGGTGATCTGGTGGGAGAAACTATAGCCAAATTTTTGGAAAATGAACTAAACACTCTCTCGGGTTTTAATAATATCCACATATCCAAGTGAAAGTGATTTCTAAATCATCTTCCAGCTTCTTAAAGTGACTTTGTAAAAGATGGACAAATACATGAAGCTAGCAATTTATATTCATAAAATAAAAATAATCCACCTTCAGAATTGCAGAGACAATCAGTCTTCTGAGTCCTAGAGAGGACAAATTTCATGGAGAAAATGCCATAATGCCCTAATCAGAATACTAGGGTGCCAAGGTTGGTGCAGGTTCAGATTCTGAAGAGATGAAGAGAGATTGCCTTGTACTTTGACCACATCATGTAGACCCTGGTGATTTGCCTGTAACCAGGGAACATCACATTGTTCTGAGGAATACTTTATAGGTTGGTTACACACTGTGCAGAAGTCAGTTTGTGTGAAGATGTGTCATTGTGATTGCTTTAATACAAAGCAAGGCAGCAGAAAAGAGGTAGGACTTCTGGGCAGAGAGAGGAACTCAGGGTTGGAATTAGGCACCAAGGGGGATCCTGCAAGATACTGAGACAATCACATGTACATTATAGAGAATAGGTAACAAGTCATGTAGGGGGAATAGAGATGAATAGAAACAGATTAATTTCAGGTAAAAAGCTAGAGGGACAAGCCTAAGGTAAGCCCAATCATTCATAATTGATAAAAAGTTTTATATTATTATTTGGGAGTTGGCAGTTCAAAAAAAGTCTAAAAAAAAGGACCTACTACATTTGACACCCAACATTTAAATAAAAAAAAACATATAAACTGACTTTTGAAGGCAATGTTATTATTTCTTGTATTTGGTGTTTATCTTTGTTTGTTTATGGCCCTAATTGCAGGTTTCAGATGTGACATCCAGATGATTCAGTCTACATCTCAGACTGTTACTTCCTAAGAGAAACACTTGCCATAGAGTGTCAAGCCTTTGAAGATTTCACATACTCTCTCTCTCTCTCTCTTTAAGTAGCAAGATACAAGAATAAGTCAAGGAGATCAGCAGCTCTCATGTATACTAAAGATAAAAGAGCTGAAAAAGAAATCAGGGAAACATTACCCTACATAGTAGCTGCAAAGAACATTAAATACCTTATTGTAATTATAACCAAAGAAGTAACAGATCTATTTAACAAAAACTTCAAAACACTGAAGAAAGCAATTGAAAGATATTCTATGTTCCACGATAGGTAGAATCAACATGGTAAAAATGGTAATCTACAAATTCAATGCAATTCTCATCAAAATCCCAACACAATTTTTTGTAGACCTTGAAAGAACAACACTCAAGTTCATTTGTAATAACAGGGAAGCCAGAATTAGAAAAACAATTTTGCTCAACAAAAGAACCTCAGGATCATTAATATCCCCAACTTCAAATTATACAAAAGCATTAGTTCAACTGTTTATAGCAACAAAATGTGTCATAGCAAACCTGGAAACAACCTAGATGCCCCTCAGCTGAAGAATGGATTAACAAACTGTGGTACATTTACACATTGGAGTACTACACAGGGTAAGAAAAACTGATATTCTAAAATTTGAAGGAAAATTGATGAATATGGAGAATATCCTCCTGAATGAGGTATCACAATCCCAGAAAGAGAAGCAGGGGATGTACTCACTCATTAGTGAACTTTAAAAAATAAAATGAGAGTGATGTTATTGTACACCAGAACTCAAGGCTAGAACATAGCTACAGGTACAATGCCTACCTTTTGCAGTGATGGCCTCCAGCAGAGATATGGGTAAGGAAAAAACTTGATTTCTTTATGGGTCTGTCCACAGGAAATTTAATTTTGCTCCAGTAAGTAAATGAGCAGCAAGCAGCATAAATGGATGTTTTTTAAATGAGAAGAACATAATAGTGGAAATGATTCTCAGAGAGCTGATCTCTGAGTTTGATGGGCTGCATGATGTAAAAACACCAAATGATATATATATATATATATATATATATATATATATATATATATAATGAAAGTAAAAAAGAAATACTATGACTAATATCAGGATTTCACTGACTTTGTATCTTTTAAAGGTTTGTTTTTTTTCAGTTTCATGGAATTATAGGATATGTATATGTCTCAGTTTTTTAAGTTATAGCAGACTTTTGTAGTAAGTCCATTATTTTCTTATGTTTGTTTCTGTTTTTGCTGTTTTTTAATTTTAGTATAGAGTATTTTATAAGTATTTCAAGCAGGTTACAAAGTATCCATTTGTTAAAATCATTCATTGAATTTAAGTTTAATTTTACTATCTAAAAACTCACCAGGTTTTTCAGAATATTCAATTTATCAAAACAAATTTTTAATGTATGTCCTTATGATTTTCTGGAATTTTATTCATATCTGTTATAATGTTTGCATATTGAAGCAGGTCTTCCCTTTTCTGTTTAATTTGGTTATGAATTTGCCAATTGTGTTTAATTCTTAAAAATAAATTTATTAATTAATTAAAAAATAAATAAAATTTAGTGTTAAAGTAACCAAACCGAGGCTAAGTCCACAGTAGCATCATAGATATCATCTCTCTTTCTGTTCACAACACCCTATCATTTGTGATAGAAGGAAGGTATGAGAGTCATCTCACTGTCATGAATTCTGTCTACACACCAACTATCCTAATTACCAATTTTTCTTTCAGATAAAGTTTCTAAATATTCATAGTTTATTAGGAATACATTATTACAGGGCTGGGTGGAACTAAGAACCTTCTATATACAACATCCCTCCCTCCCAGCATCCACACAGACTACTGCAAAGGAGCTCATTAATCACATCAAAATTCTTTCAATTTCCTCATTTATTCCTTTGTAGAAGAAGTCACCAAAGAAAAGAGAGTGTGCAAGGTGCATAGGTTTTTGATAGTTTCCTATGAAAGTATAATTTTTGAAAACAAAGGGTGAAAATTTAAAAAGCTTGATTATTAGATGGATTATTAGATGTTCTCACAGCTATGAGTTGCTGAATTGCTTTATCTAGTTAAAGAAAAAAAAGTCACTAAAGTGAAAAGAAAAACAAGTTATGCCTCCCTCTACTGGTAGAAATACAGGTAGAACATTCTAACACATTTTGAAGAATATAAAATGGAGTGTTTATAAAGCAATTTGTGGTTATTAGAAGTGCCACAATAAAAACATGTATATGTAATCCCAAAATTCAAGTAACTTGCAGAAATAAAAGCATAAAACCATATTGTGTATACATAATAAGGTAACGATATTTCAGATTTTAGGTTACTTTTTTCTCATTTTCTTTTCTTTCTTTTCACATACAATACATTGCAAACACAGCCTTCCCTCTGTCCATGCCTCCTAAAGTTCCCTGACCTCCCCTCTACCCCAGATCCACAGCTTCTCCATTTCACTTCAGAAAAGAACAAATTTCCCAAGAATACGAACAGAATGAGCATGACAAGATGCAATCTGACTACACACAGACCCTCATATAGAGGCTGGATGAGGCAATTCAGTAGAAGGGGGAAAGTTCCCTAAAAACACACAAAAGAGCCAGAGACAACTCATTCTCACTGTTAGAAAACATGCACACACACACACACACAAATACACACTCCAAACTATGCTAAAAACCACAGCATGAATGTGCTTTTTTTGCAGATTTAATTTCTTGTTTTTATTCTATTTTATATTTTATTATGAATAAAGTCATATTATTTATCCATATATATCCTTGTTCAAGCTCCCTTTCCCCTCCAACCCCTTCCAGTCACTCTCTCTTCTCCACATCCCCTGTGGCCCTGCCTATAAATTCTGTGGGCCATGTTCCCTTAGTGTCTACACCCACTTGGCTCCTACAATATTTTTGGGGGTTACCCAGCAGTGTCTAATATTTGGTTGTGGATCATTGCATCTGCCCTTATCAGCTGGCAGAGTAAATCTTTCTCTTAACTAATGGGCTAGACATAAATTTGAGAATAACATAATATCATTAGAAGTAAGGAGATGGGGAGAAAAGACAGTGTCTGGAAGGGGCAGAAGGGGGAAGGGAGTTTGAATAAGGGGGTACATGATAAAAAATGAGACTTTATTCAAAAAGAAAAAATCAAAACAAGAAAGGGTTAATAAAAGAAATCTTTTTTTAAAGAGGATCTGTCATGTTTGATTATACCCTAGGTCTTTGAGCCATTTAGTTTACAGTTACTTATCATCAAGGCAGTATCAGGCATGGGCTCCCACTTAGGGCTTGGGCCCCAAGTTAGACCAGTCTTTGGTTGGACACTGCTGAGGTCATTGAGCCATCATTGCTCCAGTGCATCATGCAGGAACAAATGTGGATCAAAGTTTGGTTGGTGTTCCAGTTCCACCACTGGAATTCTTACCTTGTTATAGAAAATGGCTGGCTTAGGATTCATATTCTACCTTAATAAGAGTCCTCCCTAGGGTCACTGACAAAGGTTCCAGGAATTTTGCACTGCCCCAAGTTTACACCTTAAGTGAAATCTACCATACTCCAGAAGTCTCTCCCTCTTCTCTCTCAGTGTGTCCAGCTCTCTCCCACGTGATCCCTCCTGTTCCCATGCCCACCACCAGTTTACTCACAAAATCCTTTCTATTTCCTCTTTCAAGGGAGATCCATGCATCCCTGCTAAAGCCTGCTCTCTTACTTGTCCTCTCTGGACCTGTAGATTGTAGTGTGATTATACTTTACTTAACAGCTCACATCCACTTGTAAGTGAGTGCATATCATGTTTGTCTTTGTGGGTAAAGGTTTCCTCCCTTAGGATGATTTCTAGTTGCATCTATTTGCTTTCAAATTTCATTATATCATTTTTCTAAACACTGAGTAATACTTTATTGTGGAAATACACCACATTTTTTTATCCATTCTTCAGTTGCGGGACATCTAGTTTGTTTCCAGTTTCTGGCTATCAGGTTTGATTTCTTGGTAGAAATTGTTTAAATCTGGCTTTGTCATGAAATATTTTGTTTACTTCAATTATGGTGATTGTAATTTTTGCTGTGTATAGTAATTTCAACTGGCATCTGTAGTCTCAGTGTCTGTATATAATCTTTCCAGGACATTCAAGCTTTTATTGTTTCAATTGAGAAGTCAGATGTTATTCTAGTGGGTGTGCCTTTATAATTTACTTGGTGTTTTTTATTTGCAGCTTTTCTTCTTTTTTCTGTTTGTTTAGTGGTTTGATTATTATGTCAAAAACTGGTCTTTCTGAATGGGGTCTAGTATATTTGGTGTTCTATAAACTTCTTGTATGTTCTTTAGCGTTTTCTTCCTTAGATTAGGAAAGTTTTATTCTATAATCTTGTTGAATATATGCCTTTGAGATTGTATTCTTTCAATGCCTTGAACTGGTATTCATATCTTGCTCTTATAAAACCACTAGATTCTGGAGGTGACATATTGTGTATTTGTTTTGTTATATGTATTGTTTTACTGGTGTTTACCCATCTCTTCCTTCAACCAATGCATTTGTTTGTGTCTCAAGGAGCCTTTCTTGGTCCAATCTGAGCTCTTGGTACATTTAGCAGTAGTAAATTCTGTTGCAGAGAGCTGCTCTTGGTTCAATATGTGTTGATTGATTCTGTGTCTCTGGATCCTTCTCTTAACTCCATAGGGGCTGGAAAATGCTATGTCTTAGGAAGCTGCTGATGTGGAAGAGTAATGGGTGAGTTTGGGGGATGGGATAAGTCTTTTAGATTGTTTTGTCCATCAAAAATGTTGTTAATAGGGTATTCCAGACTGCAAGAGTCTTCCCTTTGGGCCTATGATTGTGGTAGCAATAGATGGGGCCATGGATTGTGTCCCATGGCCTAGGTCTCAGAGACTAGGTTTTCCTGCTGGGCTGTCTGTAGTGTCACTCAACTCTTGGTCCAATAAGCTGGCCAACTCTGTGTTTTAGGAACCTGATGAGGCCACAGGGTGATAGGTGGGTTTGGAAGATGGGGTAAGTCTTGTAAATTGTAGGGTTAGACAAACTGGGTTATTAGTGGAGGATAGCAGCCCACAGGATTCTTCCATGTTTGCCTTCAATTGAAACTGTATTCTATTTTTAATATTATTAACAATTTTGCTTGTGCCCGAAGCCTTAAACTCATGGTTTACACAATAAAACTAGTTCTTAAACATATATTTGAATATATTACCTCTGTATTCTTCACATTTAAAATACTTTATGCTAGATTCCTTTTGTTTTAATTACTTTGTGATCAAATTATTGAAGTTGTGCCAGAATTACATACTATTCTTTGTGTCATCTTCTATCATTGTTACAATCCAGTAACTGTCCTTGTTAGTTATGGCAAAGTGACAAGATTTATTCAGTTAGAAATGTCCAGCATGAGTTTGAGTATCAAGGAAGTGACAGGTTCTCCTTATGTGGTAAGGGTATCCCAGCTGATCAACTCTGATGTGTACCTCTGACCCACCATTATAGTTACTACTAACCATTGGCAAATGAAGACCCTGTAGGAGTCACATTCACACATAATGCATGAGAATTAAGAGTGTGGATTTATTTTTGTTCACTTAAAGTTTTCAGTGTATCTGGACTCCTGTGTTGTGGATAAATGACTCAGAGTCTTATGAAGGGAATGATTTTCATCTACATTTAACAAGAATTCAACAGTATTTTATTTTCCTTATAGAAAAATACACAGTGTTGGATAGTGTTCCTAAGTTTCACTAAGTAGAGATGTAGGATATATAGACCCTAGAAGCTTCTAAAGGCCTGGGGGCTAGCATCAGTCAGTTAAAACTGGTTAGAACCAATGCCTAAAAGCACGTGCTCATAGCACTTTCTCAAAGCAATGAGAGCCCCTGCAGGGAAACCTTCCTTATAAGACTGCCTGGATAGTGCCTGGTGCCCTTTAAAACAGAAGCAGTGTCCTAATGTGAGATGACCTGAACCAGTTTAATGACCATGCTGCAACAGTAGATAACATCAAAGCACAACATTTCTCCCTGTTTTTGTGTAGGATATAAGGCTTGATACTTCCTGAATAAATTAAGCTTGCTCGTTTTAACTTGCACCCAGAGACTGACTGTTTTTTGTTTGTGCATTCCCTAAGGGAAAGTATCAGGGTTCAGAAAAGGCAATCTTTCCTCATCTTCTAATGGATTCCTTCTCCTAAGAAGCCTTTTCTACTAATTGGATATTGGAGTAAATGTCAGTTTACGATTCACATCCGAGTCCTAAATAGAGGGAATTGAGGGAAGGAATTCAAGTAGATCATGAACCAGGAGTCAGAAACTGAAGCAGAGGTCATGAGGGAATGGTTCTTACTGCATTACTCTACATGGTTTGCTGAACCAAATTTCTTACATCACCCAAGATCACCTGCCATAGTGTGGTACTTTTGACATTGGGAAAAACATTTTTACATTCATCATTACTCAAGACAATACTCCAGAGACTTGTCCAGAGGTTAATCTGATGGATATATCTTCTCAATTTAAGTTTTATCTTCCCAGATAATTCTAGCTTTTGTCAATTCAACCAAAATTAACTAGGACAAAGTCTTTCATTAGACCATAATCACAGGCTATCTTGAACTCCATATTCCATTTCTGAGGCATAAAACTTTTATTACTCTTATTTTTGCACAGAACAACTGTTAGCTTTCTACCTGTAAGATACAGATTTCTCTTTTAAAAATTATGTGTATTTGTTGATGCTCGTTCTACAGGTAAGCACATATGCACGTGGAAGTTTACATAGGAAAGAAGGGACCTCCATCTGTACTTATAGGCAATAGTGATCAGCTCAGCATAGGTGTTAATTTCTAAATTTAAGTCTTCTCGAAAAATAGCAAACACTCTCAACTAATGAATCATCTATCAAGTCTCAGAAAGATTTTCCTACTTTCAAAATGTTCTAAAATCAATTCACTGAGAGAACTGATGAGATGACTTAAAGATTAAAGATCTTGCTATCTAGAAAAACACTTGAGTTTACCCTGGGTAAATATGGTAGTTGAGAATTGACTCATGCAAGTTGTGTTCTTTTTTTTCAGTTGTGTGCCATCGAATGAACATAGCTACACATATACAAATGAATAATAAATAAACAAATAAATAAATAAATAAATAAATAAAATTATAGGAGGCTTAGTTGCTGAATTAAATATTTTATATATATATATAATTTGTAAAAATGTAATTAGTTGAAATTTGCCTATAAAATATCAATAGCCACAAAACATCAAGGACACAACCCTAAATTGTCAGCTTCCTCAACACATTTTTCTATAAAAATTATTCTTAATATTTATCACTTTCAAATTTTCATGATAAACATTTAAAATATGCCTTTCTAATATGTTTATTTAGTTGATACTACAGAAACAAATTCAATAAAGTATAGAAAAGAAGGACTCTAAGTTTTACATTTAATGTTCATAAGAATATAGGTATTTTTTTGAAAAATTAATGTAAGTGGAGAAAAAGTATAATTATACAACTAATAGGGAATGATTTTATACATATCTCTATTTTCTCTACTAGTGTTACTGCAATACAGTGTTTAGTGTCTAGTCACATACAGGTTGACAAGTTTTTTAATTATTTTCTATTTTATCTTTTTCTATTAAGCACCAGCTTCTGTTTCACTCTTGTCAACCATAACACAGAAAATTTTGTGGTTTTTCCAATAATAAGAACCATTCTTGACTCCTCCCCATCTCTATACTGTATCACTAACCATGGCCTTTGCATATTGCTCTCTAGGGAAAACCCATGCTTGCTAGTCTGAGATAAAAGCTCAGTTTGCATTCTGTAATGACTGAACAGTCTCTTAGGATTGTCTTCTCAAAATGAAGTTGCCTGTTCTGCTGTTGGTGCTGCTGTTGTTCAAGATCCCTGGTAAGAGCAGAAGAAAGTGAGAAAGGAAAAGTGTCATGGAGGATGAGTCCTGGTCACTCTGCTGGTCACATGTATTCTGTTCATGTATGAAAAGACAGAGGGGTCTTATCCTCCAGAATTGGGCCTGTGAAGTTATCAAAAGAAGGAAAATTCAGATAGGAGAGAACCTGCTCTCCTGATCTATAATGAAAACTATGACATAGAAGAAATGTGGTGATATAATGTATGACTTGAAGGTAGCCCCTTAGGGCATTCAATTCACTTCATTTGTCAATAAGGGAAATTTAATGTATAAATAACTGTATGTAATTATAAACATCTTATTTGCAATAAGTATCAAAAATAATATATAATGATTGTTCATAAAGTGTTTACTTAACTTTGTACTTCTCGGTCTTTATTTCAGCTTCCAGAGGTGATGTTATAATGACACAAACTCCAGCCTCCCTGCCTGTCAGCCTTGGAGATCAAGCCTCTATCTCTTGCAGGTCTAGCCAGAGCCTTGTATCTAGTGATGGAAATACCTATTTGGAATGGTACCTACAGAAGCCAGGGCAGTCTCCACAGCTCCTCATATACAAGGTTTCCAACCGATTTTCTGGGGTCCCAGACAGGTTCAGTGGCAGTGGGTCAGGCACAGATTTCACACTCAAGATCAGCAGAGTAGAGCCTGAAGATTTAGGAGTATATTATTGTCTCCAAGGTACACATCTTCCTCCTACAGTGATTCAGACCCTCACAAAAACACCCTTTCTTGGGGTGGCTCAACTGTCAAATATGTTACTTATTTTTGAGAGACACAGAGTGCAGATGAGGCACTTGAGATTATTGCTTGCAGCTGAGGGACTTGGAGCATGAGCACATGCCTTGGCTACACATCAGGGGTCATGCATCTTAGTTCTCTTCAGCTGCAATAACAATGAAATTGTCCCAGGAGAATGGTGAAAAGGTGCTCTCTGAGAAACAATGAATGATGATCTAAAGCTGAGTGAAAACTCATTTTTACCCTGCAGCCTTTTTCTGCCTTCATCAAACAAAATTATCCAGTAATACAGACAGAAAACTGAGACATAATCCTTTGTTAAACTATCCTCTTTATATTTAATTATTTCATTTGTTGCATTTTATGATTTAACTTAAGTTTTTATTTTATTATTAACATAAGCATTTTATATTCTATTCCATTATGGTTTCCATTGTGTTTAAAATATGTTCATTGACACCCTAAGTTCAGACCTTATTTTATTAAAGCAATGTTTTATTTCCGATGGATAAATGGCATTTTTAAAATCTTCATTCAGCTGTTGTTAGTATTTTGACAGCATATTTATTTTAAGTTACATGCACATTGAATGATTCGTAGAAACATACCTTTTGGGGTTTTTTAAATATTTTCCTCCCATTGTTCCAATTTGATTGTGTTTTGCTTTTTTTTTTAATTTGCAGTTTCATTCTAGGAGATATATAGCACTTTTGTGGTGTACTATTCTAGGCAATGACTAAAGAAAAAGGGAAAGCAAACAATAACCTCAATCTCATCACTAGAGAACAGATAAATCCTAGTTGGAAGACATGCTACAAAATAACCACATGGAGATACCAACACTTGGGAATGGTGGCACAATTCTGTAATCCTAGGTCTTGGGAGGCTGAGGCAGGGGCATGGCAACTTCTAGGACAGTTGGTGATTTATAAATAAATGAACAACTGGCCAATCCTTATCAAGGATATCTAAATCATGACAGACAAGCTAAAAATGAAGAATTGTTACAGAATAGAAGAGATTCAGACATAGCAATTACATGCAGAAAAAATCTGGAATTGGATTTGGAATAGAAAAACATACATCAGAGAAAGCATTGATGCAATTCAAATAAAGACTGTAGGAATAGAACTATACAAATACAAATACCAATGTCCTCAGTGTTAGTTTATGTTAACCTTACTGTAAGCTCAGTGAGAAGTATGCAGGTGATCACTGAGTACTACTACAAATTTTCTGGAAGTCTAATAATACTTCAGAGTAGGAAGTTTTAAAATATAGGAAATATTACTAAGTTGTGTAGCTGTCTTTTGCCACAGTCAGCATTCCACAACACACCTGTCTTTAAAGCCCTCCAACTTTTCTCTCTAAAATGTAGGGCAGGCTCCTCATGTGAAACATTGGCCCTTCATACTCCATCCATTTCCTACCTGTGTTTATTTTTTGTCACTTTTACTATTCTAGTACCTTCAGAGTACATGGTCTCCTCCACTTCTATGCCTTTACACATGTCACTAATAATATTTGGAATTTCCTCATATTCTTCCCACCTGGGCTCATTCAACTCCTGCACTGACTCTGGAAATTCTCCTTTGACTTGTTCAGCATGCACCAGATATCTCCTCTGTTCTTACCTGTATCTCTCTGTACATGCTACAGCATTTGTAATATTTTCCTTTGCTTTTCTCCTTGAACTTTGAAATTCTCAAGGAAATAGCCAAACTGGGCCTCAGCAGGTAGCTGACCACATCCACTACATATGTTCTGACAAAATGTAGACTTTGCAGAGCAGTCTTTCCAAACAATTGGTTCACTCCTATGGAATTTATAGCACTGAAAGTTCCAATACAGGCTGTTCTGGGTTGAAGAGCTGAAGCCATGCTTTACAAAGGGCTGAGAGAAATAAGAAGCAAGAGCAGAACTCCTTTCATGGAGGCAGCATTAGAGTATGCAGCAGCACTACCGAACTGCCACTGCCAATGCAGAGGTAAAAAAGGCTGTCAAAGTTTGGTGTCTGTTGCAGACGTTAAAAGTTGAGGGTGTGGTGAAGAGGATCATTGGGATGGGTAGTGAGTCTGAAGAAATAATCAGAGCCATGTTAAAGAGATCAGATTTCAGTATGTTGGAAGTAGAAGTTATGGCAACATTTAGAATAAGAAAGTGACATGACCAGATACGTGTTTTTGAATGGTTTGGAAAAGTTAAGGCTAAAAGCAAAAAATTAGTTTGAGGCCAACTAAGAGTGGATGGAGACATTGGGAGCTAATGATTTTCTTCTGTTTATAAGGAGTTTTCTGCTTTTGCAGAAAGACACAGTTTGGATAAACTAAGCATTTGGCCACTGAAGACTTTTGGCTCTATAGAGGGATTTTGTGTTCTTGCAGTTGAGACCAAGGCATTTGGAAGAAGAGCAGTATAATAGATGGAGATTACACCTGAAAAAGTGCTCACCATCTTTAGCCATCAGAGAAATGCAAATCAAAATAACTTGGAGATACCATCTGACACCTCTTAGATTGGCTAAGATAAAAGACACAGAGGACAGCCTATGCTGGAGAGGATGCAGAACAAGGGGAATACTCCTCCATTGTTGGTGGGAGTGTGAGCTTGTTCAGCCACTTTGGAATGCAGTATGGCAGTTTCTCAGAAAATTGAGAATCAATCTTAATTGACCAGCAATACCACTTTTGGGTGTACACTCTAAAGATGCACAGTCACACTCCAAAGGCATTAGCTCAACTATGTTCATAGCAGCATTATTTGTAATAGCAAAAACCTGGAAACAATCTAGATGCCCCTCAACTGAAGAATGGATTAACAAAATGTGGTACATCTACACAATGAAGTACTACTCACCAGTAAGAAAAAATGATATCCTAAAATGTGCAGGCAAATAGATGGATTTGGAGAATATCCTCCTGAGCGAGGTATCAGAAATCCAGAAAGGTAAGCAGGGGATGTACTCACTCATTAGTGGACTCTAAACAAACAAACAAGCAAGAAAAAAGCAAAGCATTCCCAAGCTGGAAACCACAACCACTGAACAGCTTGGGATCAGAAACACCCTTTACTTACTCCTTGGATCCCACTCCCCGTAGAGGAACATCTGACTCCGTCTTGAGGTTGTGGGGAGAAAACTGGATCTGCCAGGAGAGGTGGCTGAACTAAGCAATATTGGGGCAGTAGGTTCATGGGACTGTCTGCTGCCTGCGCAGTGAGGGAATGGGGAGTTGTAGAGAAGAGAGAATGACCTGATGAGGTGGGAGGGGGAAGGACCTTGAATAAGGATAGAAAGTGTGACTTCTTTGTTCATAATAATAAATTAAAAAAGATTGAAAGACAATTTACTTATAGAATTATTCTGAGATCATTTCTAAAGAAAATCAGATCATAAGAGATCCACTTTAATTGACAGAGTAATTCCTTAGTTATTAAGGTATTGTGGAGAGCTGGTGAAATGTACAAGCCTGGATCTGGTAGGAACATCATTTCCCTACACAGGGATTATATTCTTTAGTTATGTATCTTGTCCTGTGTCTTTTGTATCATGGGCTGAGATTTTTAATTTTTTCAACATCTAGAGGGTTTATTAGTATGTGATCTACTTTTGTGTTCCCTTCTTTTCATTTTGCACTAGAAAAATCAGATTTAAAAATGTATTCAAATTTCAGACAACATTTTCCTCTTTTTGTCTAAATAAAAAGAAAATATTTTATCTCTTAGTTTATTTACAACAATGAAGGTCTTTTTACAATGTTTTCCATAATGTCCAGCTAAGTATAGTTGTCAGTTTTAGGATTAAATATTTCTAAATTTACACTTCTATAAAATTATTGTTTTAGTTTTATATTTACATAGCAATCAGATGTCATGAATGGTTTATAGTCAAATCTGATCTTTGGGTGGTGCTTTTTACATTAGAAACATTATAACAATCCAAGAGAATTCATCCTTGATTCCCCCATCAACTTCTTGGAGACCTCAAAAGTCACTGTTAAGAATGGTAATGGTTTACTGTAAAAAAGTTAAACATTTTAAATACCATATTCAGAAGACCTCTGAACGGTTTGAGGACCACAATCTATTAACCACATCTGAGGTATACAAGCTTAGTTCTTAGTTACCTGCTTCAGACTCAGAAATTACCAAAAAATATGGAAGCTAGATGAAGCTTATTTCTAGAAATAATATATTGTATGACAACTTATATCACAACAGAAAGATTATATAGACATAATAACCTTATATATTTTGTAATAATATTTATAATATTTATGCCTTAAGAAAAACTTTAGAGAGTCAAATGAGATTAGAGACAATAGAATAGTCACTTGTATTTTGTTTCTTTCTTCCACATACCAAGCGGCTCTTCTAATATGGAACAGACATTGTATACTTTCTTTTAACTAGTAGGTTTTATAGAAGGAGACTGTAATGCTCCAACCCTAAAGCCAAGTTTATTTTAATTGTATTAGGACCACATAAGGACTATTCACTACTTACGTCTGTAGAGGGCAGTAAGAAACAAACACAACCACTGAATAGCTTGGGATCAGAAACACCCTGGACTGACTCCTTGGATCCCACTCCCCCTAGAGGAACACCTGACTCACTCTTGAAGGAGGGGGGAGAAAACTGGATCTGCTAGGAGTGGAGACTGAACTAAGCAATATTGGGTCAGTGGGACCATGGGACTGCCTGATCCCTGCCCAGGGAGGGGATGGGGAGTTGTGGAGAAGAAAGAATGACCTGATGTGTTGGGAGGGGGAATGGACCTTGAATAAGGATATACAAGGATAGAAAGTGTGACTTCTTTGTTATTATTATTAATAATAATAAAAGAAAAAAGAAACAAACATTTGAGAGGATTTAGAAAATTATATCATGTTGAAGGTGGACAATGTTATTTGTCCAATTTACTCTTTTTCTTAGGACATATCCTCTTGCTGATTGGCACTTTTACTTCAGATGTTTCACCTGTCCTGTTGTCTAGGTATTCTCCAGTTGTATGGTTTTATGCTCCTAGAAAGATAAAGCAAATCCCCAGCCCCAACTCTTACTTTGGGGAGTTTCTTTATTTGGTAGCTTTTGTATATTTTATTATTATTAATACATGGATGAAAAATAAAGTTATATTTTTATCTGTGTATACCCTTGCTCATACTACCTTCCCCCTCCTGCCCCCCCAAGTCACTCTCTCTTCTCCCCATCACTTTATCTCCTCCCCAGCAGGGGCAGGATGTTCCAATGTTCCGAGGTGGCTAAGTTCAGAATCCATTGCTGGTCCCAAGGACCCAAGGTAGTTTAGTTCAGCATCCATTCCTGGCAGACCTGCTTTCCTCACACCAACATCAAGACTGGGTCAGGGGTTCCTCTGGAGGTAGTGGACTCCAAGGTGCCAGTCCAGGGTGTTTCAGATCCCAAGCTATATTTGATAAGGCAAAATAATTTTTGGCGGTGGGATTGGCTGTTGGTGACATTGCAGCTGAGCTCTTATGTGGCAGAGGCTGCAGCAAAGTGTTTGGTGCCGTGTCTCATACCATTTTACTAGTACAGCCTACCAAGAGGCCAGAAGGCAAGACCTAAGTTGACTATGAGTCTGTGAATGAGTGCATGGATGGTGTTTGTAAAAATGTATGGAGAATGAATCCCAATAGCCCCTCCATCACATACTATATCAGTTATCTGATTTTATTGATGATATGGCAGATTACAGCTTTCTTGTTTACTGACCTGACACACAGATATACCAGCCTTATAACAAAGAGTGGATCAAAGAGAAGATAGATCTATATGCTCCTTAATCGACAGGCTCAACAGGCTGGAAAGTAATTGAGTTGGAAGCATAGGGTCCTGGTGTGGGCTTGGAACAGGTGCATTCAGTGTGCTGTAGTGAACATTTTGCATGATAGGAATCCTGTTTCCATTCTATTACTAGAGCCAAGATTGAATGTGTGACATGAACCGTGAATGATCTTTTCATTCTGATACCACTGTTGCCACTTTGCTCCTTTTCTTTCTTTCTTTTGTTTTTTTAATTAAACATTTTTATGATAATTCATAAAGGAAGTGTTTTTGCCAGTTAAGGTGGGTTCCAGTCCTTGAAACTTTTTCTCTCTGCTTTCATAGCAGTGAGTGCACTAACCCTTGGTGGAGGGTAGGGGTGGTGACAAGGTTAGTTGTGTCCTCTGGGAAAGTCTTAGTGAAAAATAAAAAATGTTCTGTAGTTGTATTTTCTCACTGAGTGGTTTTTGCTTTTGTCTCTATACATTGAACTGTCTGGCAAAGCCTTATCAGCCTTGAAATCAGTAGGGTGCTACACAATGAACTTGAAAGTTTATGTATTGAGACTCGTTTTTGTTAATGTTTACTTATATAAAGCTAATAAGCTTTACTTTATCTTTCCTGCAATAAATTTCATTGTATTGGCAAAAAATAATAATTTTTGTCTACACATAAAGTTTAATATTCTAATTAAAATATTTTTGAAAATTTGAACTAGATATACCATAGTACCTGTGGATAAATATATCTATATTTCTTTTTTTTATTTATTAATTCAGTGCTTAAGCTTATATATTTTTGAATCCCAAAGAACATAGTTAAGGATGTAAATGTGCAGAGCATAGAAACACATGCTGTATTCAACAATACTGTTGTGAATAAATGGAAACAACATTGGATTTCTCTAAAGGATAACAAAAAGTTTTAAGACTGGTTGAAGATAGTAAAAAACATGAAATGCATGTGTATGAGTCCATTGTTCATATTCTCAGCCTTTACACACATTGGACTTCAGAAGCAGGTGAGTCAGTGATAAATGATGAAACAGATGTAAGCTGATATAAATTTCTGGTGGGAATGCTAGAGTTGCAGGTTATTTACTGTTGTAACTGTCATCTCAGAGACAGGTGACACATCACACATGACTCTGAAGAGACTCTGGTGGCAGTAACTTTGCTTTCACTCTCTTCTCCCTTACTGATTCAATAGAGGAACTTTTAGCCCACAATCTCCATTTCTACCATATACACTATATAGAAATGCTATATTTTACCTTTCATACTGTAATTTACCATATCAGTGGATTGTTTAGACTTGTTTAAATCTATAATTACTCTGTTATTACTGAGTCTAATACTGAATTTTCATTTTGTATACAGGTGCCTTAACTGGAAACAATGGGACATAACACAAGTCTGGTGCATATATAGGGCTTTAAAATCTAGGTTTATTGAATAACCCTATCAAAAAACGGAGTACAGATCTAAAAAGGGAATTCTCAGCAGAGGAACTACGAATGACTGAAAGGCACCTGAAAAAAGTGTTCTTCATCTTTGGCCATCAGAGAAATGCAAATCAAAACAACTTTGAGATACCACCTAACACCTGTTGGATTGGCTAAGATAAAAGGCACAGATGACAGCCTATGCTGGAGAGGATGCGGAGCAAAGGGAACACTCCTCCATTGTTGGTGGGATTGTAAGCTTGTTCAGCCACTTTGGAATACAATATGGAGGTTTCTCAGAAAATTGAGAATCAATCTCCCCAAGGACCCAGCAATACCACTTCTGGGTATATACCCTAAAGTGGCACATTCACACTCCAAAGGTATTAGCTCAACTATGTTCATAGCAGCATTATTTGTAATAGCAAGAACCTGGAAACAACCTAGATGTC
>PVIH01024757.1:0-22097 GCA_004025045.1 Sigmodon hispidus | reverse complement strand
TGACTTTTATTCCAAGTCCTGTTCCTTGTTCATTATTTAGAGATGTGATGAACTTAACAAAGACCTGCTTATGTGGAGCCTACACAAGTGGCTTAGGGGAGGCTCCAGTACAGCTGTATCTTTTCCTTTGTGTACCATATTTTTTTCTCATATGAGGATGTATGTAGCTTAAGGTCATATATAATTTGTGTGTTTATTACATTAAGAATGGCATCACATTCTTAATTCGTGCTACAGATTAAATTATATTTCTTAACTTAATGAACAGAGCATACAGGCATCTGGGAACAGGGAAGGTGTTTTGAAGTTATACAATAAAGTTGGTGATTATGGCCTTTATACTTCATGCTTATTGGTCAGTTTATAAGTATTTATATTTAAAAGGTAATAAAGAAGCACAGAATTCTACTGGTCTCATATTTACCCTACGCCAAGTGGTCCTGTGCACCAGACGTTTTCCTTCATATGCTTTCCTCATTGTCAGTATCCCTTTACCAGATAACTATAAAATGGTATCCTCATTTTTGTGACAAGCTCTGTTTTACAATGTTTTTGTGCTCACTACAGACATATAGAGTGCTTAGTAACTTATTACCACAGGAGAATAATTTTCACACAGTACCATGTGCTGTTCTTTAGTGTTGTAAATTATCACTAATCCAACATTAGTATTCACATCAGTAACCTTTTCAGGCTGTTTCTATAGTATTTCTTCAAGATATAAGGACATACACATGTACAACACACACTCTGATACTGAAGACAGGTAAGAGAAAAAGAAAATGTGTGTTGGAAAGATAACAAATTATGGCTTTTAAATGTTTGTTAGTGAGTGGAGAAGAATCAGCGACACAGAACAGCAGTAGAGACACCATTACTGAGGCAAGCCCTACCTCAATTCTTGCCATGGAAAAGTAGGACTCACCCTGGCAGGAACATTTATTCATTTTATTTTTTTAGATAATACTTTTATATTTCAGATGATAATATAGTAATACCAGATCCATGTTTTTGTTTTTTTTTTCTAGGTCCTGCCCTGTACTTCTTTTGCTCTCTCACAAATTCAAATTGCTATTCAACATGAAAAGATTATTTTTCCAAACATATACATACCTCTATATACATATAGTACATACAGTTTGTATATACATACAAACTGAAGATGTTGTTTTTATATATTTAGGATTGTATAATTATACACAAACATATATGAACCAAACAACTGTTGATTTTCTTCTTGTTTTAATTATTTATTCTAAATATGGCTAATATTTTGTTTTAATATCTTTAGTTGAATAAGTCTAAAATGTGCAAGTAAGATATATGTGAAACAAACAATTACTAAAAAAAGAGCAAGATATTACTTTGTCATTTGGGCTCCTGAAATGGCTCAGCAAATGAAGACATTAGCCTCTAACTTTATGATCTTAGTTTGCTATTCAGGATGGAGAAAGAAAACTGACTGATGGAAAAAGGTATTCTTTTTTCCATACAGGTAGCATGTTATGAATATACCACACAAATACACATAAATAAATTAATAAAAATGTAAGTTTTTTAAAATATTGGTGAGCAGAAAGTCAAAAATTTACTACTGCATTTTGTTCTGCAATGAAAAGGTTTAAAAGAACTTCTCACTCCTTCCTGTGGAGTTACCGGAGTTTCAGAGTAAGAGAAGAAACAGTGCATACAAGTCACTATTTGGACAAATTTGTACATTATTCACAGTAGTAAAATATAAAATAGAAATATTATGTAATGTGTAAGATTTATTATGTTTTGTTGCATAAAAACACTTTAATTGTGAGTGTGTATTCAGATGATATTTGTAGAATTTACACAAATCAAAGCAACCCTTAAAGAAACAAGCACACACAAATAGCTCCTTAGGATTAGTGTGGATCTGAGCAGAACTTTTAGTCCCAGAACAGTGAATTTGGAGTAGAGGTTATTTTTAGCAAAGACAAAGATTCATTAGAGAATCTGAGAGGCAGAACACCAAGGGGCAGATATATAGGCTCTATCTGCGGTGTGGCCAGTAATGGGAAGAGGGCCAGGATGCAAGTGATGCAGAATATAGGTTTTCTTAGTTTTGTAAGGTGGGTTGATGATCTTCAATAATGATCTTGCATGGAGTTATCTATGAGGCAATGTGTGAGCTACCTTGATCATATTGCAACTCTTTATTTTAAAATGACTATGCAGGTATCTCTGAATTGAGAACTTGGCCAGAAGCAAGAGGAAAAGAACATTTATCTCAGATTTCAAAATAAGTTCAACAGAAGGATGGTGCAGCAGGAGAAAAATTAACTGCAAGCATTTATTACAAGCCAGTTCCTCTTTATTCACTTCTTCTATTTCACTTGATAATTACATTTTGCTTTTAGATTCTCTTTTTAAGAAGAATAGAACAATATATTTTAATGGAGAAATGTAATCAGAGCTAGAGTGATTTCACTTTGTTAGGGTTGTTTCCACAAAACCAAGTTAGCCTACTGCTTTTGCTGTTCATCATTTCCATTTTCTCGGTGGCTTTACTTGACAATTCAGCAATGATCCACCTAATTCATGTGGATCCCAGGCTCCACACCCCCATGTACATTCTCCTCAGTCAGCTCTCTCTCATGGACATGATGGATGTCTCTACCATTATTCCCAAGATGGCATTCAACTTCCTTTCTGGTCAGAAGAGCATTACCTTCCTGGGCTGTGGAATTCAATAATTTTTCTTTCTGAGCATGGCAGGTTCTGAGGGCTTGCCCCTGGCTTCCATGGCCTATGACTGTTTTGTGGCCATCTGCCACCCTCTTTATTATCCCAATCGCATGAGCAAAATGGTGTGTCTGAAGATGATCATAGGGTCCTGGACACTGGGCTCCATTAACTCTTTAGCACACACAGTCTATGCTCTTTATATTCCTTATTGCCATTCTAGGTCCATTAACCATTTCTTCTGTGATGTCCCAGACATGTTGCCCCTAGCCTGTATGGACACTTGGGTTTATGAGTACATGGTGTTTGTAAGCACAAGCCTGTTTCTCCTCCTACTTCCTTTCCTTGGCATTACAGCTTCCTATGGACTGGTTCTTTTTGCTGTCTTCCATATGCACTCAAAAGAAGGAAAGAAAAAGGCCTTCACTACATGTTCAACTCACTTAACTGTGGTGACATTTTACTATGCACCTTATGTCTACACTTATCTTCGACCTAGGAGTCTTCGTTCCCAACAGAAGATAAGATCCTGGCTGTCTTCTGCACTATCTTCACCCCCATGGTCAATGCTATCATCTACAGCCTGAGGAATAAGGAGATCCTGGGGCCATTAAAAGAGTCTTTGGGACCTTTTCTTTTAAATAAATTTAATTTTTTCCTCTCTGCTCCTTTTTTCATTTTTCTAAGGACTGTCACAGAGCAGTGATGTTTATTAGAAATTTAATGTGTGCCACACATATGCTGTAACTTTTTGATAATTTGTTAACAGTTAAGAATAAGCAATATGTTCTTTATTGCATGCTAGTATAATTATTCACATTTGATTGACAATATTAAGTGAATGATTTTAATGACATGTTAGGCAATGAATTATTATACTAACATAATCTAAGATATTCTTTATGTGTACTGTAATATGAAGACTATTTATGCTGATATTGACATGTTTCAAAAAAATTAATATAAATTAAAATCTTGGCTCAAGTATTATGCCTTGACATTTTTAATTATTAAAAGCTTATATTTATTGAATATTTATAACAAATTACAGTTTGGAATTTTGTGGTTCATGTGACCAACACTTACATGGAGTCAGTATTTACTATGAGGTAAAATAGAACAATATCAATGTTTTGAAGTGTGTTAAGAACATCCAGTTTTACTACATAAAGGTAGAAAGGTTGTTATCAATAATATCAAATAATGTTTTGAGTGGAAGTATCATAAATTATCATAGAAAGCTGAAGCATAAATTAGTACCATTCTTTTGCAAGAGTATAGTTAGTCAATAACATGTAAATAGAGAGATTATGGGATCTGTTAATCTCTCCTAGGTCAAATTAGAATACAATAAAATTCAAGTGTTTAAGAGATTGTTCACTTATATGATGTGCTAAAGTACTGTTTGTACATCGAGAAGGAGTTCTGGAATGTTGTCCTGTGTTGTTGGAGTAATAATTAAGCATAATGCCTCATATAAGCTGAAAGGTAAGATACTGAAGGTATTCTTTCCAAGGATGTGAAATATTTCAAGTATAAATTGGCTAATCTTCTTCCAGCATTATACAATGCTTTTACATGTATGAAATTTTGCATTGTACTCCATAAATACTTTAACTGAGACATATATCATATAGAGCACATATGCTGGAATCTTACCCTAATATATTTGTATAATACCAATCTGGAGGAACATAACTTATTTAGAATTATTTTTTTTGTTTCTATAAAATGCTAAAATGAGTGACAGTCAAAAGTATTTGAGGTTTCTCTACGTTTTAAATGTAAGTTAAGGGTTCTGTCTGTGGTGCATGTCTCAACACACTCCTTAGCAGACAGGAATAGACTTTGGCTATGAGGGTTCCTCCAGCTGCTACTAAAACAAGGGAACTTGCAAGGCCACTCAGCCTCCAACTGCTTCAACAGAGAAGGACTGAGGACTTTGAAATCCAGACTCAGACTCCACCCAGAGGTGAGGTGAGGTCAGCAGGTCTCAGCGCCTGAATCCAAGCCAGGAAAGTTGTGTTCCAGTTAAGGTTCTGGGACCAGGTTCTATGTGTGGTGCGTGTATACACACACACCTTAGCAGACAGGCATAAAGTCTAACTGTGAGGGGCTCCTCCACCTACACCTAAAAAAGGGGGCATCACATGGTGACCCCGCCCTCAACTGCATCAGCAGAGACAGACGAAGGACTTGAAATGCAGACCCCCAACGTGAGCAGAGTAAGAGATTGAGCAGACCCCTTGTTCAGAGGCAACATAAGCCCTCTTGCCACAACTGACCAGGAGTCACCTAATAGTGAACCACTGAAGCCATGGGCAGATGCCAGTGCAAAACATATATATAGTAATATAAAGAACAACAAGGTAACTCCAGAAGAAAGTAGTGGTTCCACAACTACAAGACCTGAACAGAGCAAAGAAGAGGAAGCAGAAGGAAGCAAAACCAAAAATACCTTTATGATGATCATTGAAGCCCTCAAAGAAGATATGAAAAATTCCCTTAAAGAAATGGAAGAAAATCCAACCAAAAAATTGGAAGAGATGAACAAATATATGCAAGAAACATGCCAGGAACTAAAAATTGAAATAGAAGCAATAAAAGAGGCACAAAATGAGATAAGATAGAAATAGAAAACCTGAAGAAAAAGCTGGAACTATAGATACAGGCAGAACTAACAGAATTCAATAGATAGAAGAAAGAATCTCTGAAGTGGAAGACAGAGTAGCTGAAATAGGTATATCAGTCAAAGAAAATACTAAAGCCAAAAAGTCATAATACAAAATGTTCAGGAAATCTGGGACACCATGAAAAGACCTAACTTGAGAATAATAGGAAAAGAAGAAGGAGAAGAATACCAGCTCAAAGACACAGATAATGTATTCAATAAAATCATAGAAGAAAACTTTCCTAACTTGAACAAGGAAATGCCTATAAAGACACAAGAAGCTTACAGAACACCAAATAGATATGACACCGAAAAAAAGTCAGTGTGCTACGTAATAATCAAGCCACAAAACATGCAGAACAAAGAAAAAATTTTAAGAGCTGCAAAAGAAAAGGGCCAACTTACCTATAAAGGTAGACACATCAGAATAACACCTGACTATTCAATGGAAATGATGAAAGCTAGAAGGGCTTGGTCAGAAGTTATACATATGTTAAAAGAGCATGGCTGCCAAACTAGAATACTATACCCAGCAAAATTATCAGTCACCATACATGGAGTAAACAATATATTTCATGACAAAGTCAGACTGAAACAATACCTATCTACCAATCCAGCACTATAGAAAGCATTTGAGGGAAAACTCCAACCTAAGTACACCAGATACACTCATGAAACCAAAAACAATCAATAATTCCACAGAAGAATACCCCAGAGAAAGGAAATACAAACAAGTTACCACCAAAAATAGCAGAAAATATCAATCAGTGGCCAAACTACCCCTTAATATCAATGGACTCAACTCTCCTATAAAAAGACACACACTAACAAGATGGATACAACAACAGAAGCCATCCTTCTGTTGCCTACAAAAAACACACCTCAACCACAAAGTCAGACACAGGCTCAGAGTAAAGGGTTGGGAAAAGATTTTTCCAGTCAAATGATCCTAAGAAACAAGCTATGTTTGCAATCCTAATATCTAAAAAGTAGACATTGAGCAACAAGCAATTAAAAGAGACCAAGATGGACATTACTTATTCATCACAGGAAAATTGGTCAAGAGGAGATTTGAATTCAAAATAATTATGCTTCCAATATAAGGGCATCTACCTATGTAAAAGAAACACTGCTAAAGCTCAAATCTCACATCAATTCTCACACCCTAATATTGGGATACTTTAATACCCCACTTTCACCCCTTCATAGGTCAACCAGACAGAGACTCAACAGAGAAATAAGGAGTCTAAAAGAGGTTATGATACAATGGACTTAAGAGATATCTACAGAAGCTTCCATCCAACTGCAAAGGAATATACGTATTTGTTAGCTCCTTATAGAACTTTCTCTAAAATTGACCACATAATTGGTCATAAAGCAAATATCAACAAATACAAAGAAATGAAAACAATCTCTTGTAAGATATCGGGCCACCAGGGCCTAAAGTTAGTGGAAGGAGGAAGGGACCATGAATAAGAATATACACAGATAGAAAATGTGACTTTATTCATAATAAAAAAGAAAATTCACAAATTTGGATGAATTTACCTGAAAAAAATTTTTAAAAAAAGAAACCCTCCCCAAACTAAAGGAAAATATACCTATACAAATAATAGAACCACACACAACAGACAAGACCAGAAAGAAAAATCCCCAAGGTATATTATAGCTAAAACTCTAAATATACTGAAGACAGAATATTTAAAGCTATACACGAGAGAGAGAGAGAGAGAGAGAGAGAGAGAGAGAGAGAGAGAAAGAGAGAGAGAAAGAGAAGACTGTCATGAGCATGATAGACTAATATACCCAGAAAAAATGTTTGTCATATTTAAAACACAAGAAAAAACTTATCATGATTTAAACAGCCTTACAATTATATCCAACAAACCAAATCTAAAGAAAATATAAGGAATAAGTATTTTGAGCAGCAGAGAGAAATGAGCATGGCCAAGAGACTGTAGAAATGAAAAAGAAGGTATAATTAATGAAACACAAAGTATCACTGAGAACACAAATAACAACTAAAGTTATGACTGCTTAAAAGACTAGCTGGAACAATAGAACAGAGAAGGAGGTTAAAGTGAACAAAAATAGAAAAACATGTCAAACCATATATATTTGAAAACTAAATTGTATTAATCTTAGTGGATCAAAAAATTTTACCAGAAAACTCTAGAAATGATCAACAAACTTAACAATGAGGCAGAACATATTATTAACTTGTAATATTCAATAGATTTTTATGTACTAATAATAAACATACAGAGAAAGAGACCATAGACACACTTTAATTCATAATCATATGGAAAGATAAAATATCTAGAAATAAACTATAGGTGGAAAGACCTCTATTCTAAAAGATACAGAATGACACTAAAATATGGAAAGATAACCAATGCTTATGATCTGGTAGGATTAATAGTGTAAAAATGACCATTTTACTAGAAGCTATACTTTGGTGGGAATTATTATTAAAATCAAATGTCTTAGTTTTGTGAATATATATATATATATATATATATATATATATTTAGCTGATCTGTGTATCTGGTTCTGTACCAGTGCCATTGTGTGTTTATTACTACTGATCTACAGTACAGTTGGAACTAGAAATGGTGATATATATCTACAATAATATCTTTTTCTGCAGGAATCTTCAGGAATATTTGTCTTTCTCTCTCTGTGTGTGTGTGTGTGTGTGTGTGTATGTATGTGCATGTGTTATGTATTTGTGTATGTGTACATTCTTAGTCATTTCTTTTATTTTTTGAGATTGTATTATAGATACAATATAATCTTTTCCCCCTTCTCTGAGCTCACTTCAACCTTTCCATATACATTTAAAAATTATTTCCATGTTTGTAAAAGTGATTCTGAAAATTTGATTTGGATTGCATGGAATCTACAAAGCTTTTTGGTAAGAGGGCCATTTTTACAATATCCATGTTTCTGATCCATGACCTTGGAAAGCCTTTTTATTTTCCACTGCCTTCATCAGTTTTTCTTCAGTGTCTATAAGTTTGCAATGCAAAGGTCTTTAATTTCATATTAGGTTATATGGTGGTTTGAATAGGTATGGCCACCACAGATTTATGTGTTTGAATATTTGGTCCATAGAATATGACACTATTAGGAGATATGTCTTTGTTGGAGTATGTGTATCCTTTGGGAAGAATTGTGTCATTGTGGGGGTGAGATTTGAGGTCTCTGATGCTCAGGTTAGTCTTAGTGTGGTATTTACTTCTGCTGCCTATGGATCAAGATATAGAACTCCCAGCTCCTTCTCCAGCATGATGTCTTCCTGTATGTCAGTCATGCTTCCTGCCATGATGACAATAGACTAAACTCTGAACTGAAAACCACCCCCAGTTCAATGCTTTTTTTTTTATAGATGTTGTCACGGTTATGGTTTCTCTTTATACCAATAAAACACTAAAACAGGTTATTTCTCAGAAGCTTTTGTGATTTTTCTGAATTACATTTTTTCCTGGACTTTTTTCAGTATGTTTATCATTAGTACATAGGAAGGCTACTGATATTTGTATGTTAATTTTGTATTCATATCGCATCTTATTCTTAATATTGGTGGTAATTGAATTTTTTCTCAGTTTAGCATAGTGTTAGTTATAGGTTTATCATTTATGTCCTCAACTATGTTGAAGTATACTTTCTCCACCCCTTAATTCTTATGACTCATCTTAAAGAAATGTTAAATATTCTTGAAAGGCCTTTTTTTCCTTATAATGCTGTTGTGATTTCTGTATTTGAGACTACTTAGGTAACTGAAAACATTTATTGATTTATATGTTGAAGCATGCAGTGAGATTATGCTCTGTACACTGTAAATATTTGTCACTCATACTGGTTTAATAAAATGCTTATTGGTCAGTAGCTAGGCAGGAAGTACAAGTTGGGGTGACCAGACTGGGGGAATTTTGGGAAGAGAAACAGCAGGGAAGCTGTTACCAGCTAGATACAGAGGAATCAGGATGAGAATACATTACTGAAAGAAGGTACCAAGTCACATGCTAAACAAAGATAAAAATTATCAGTTAATTTAAGTGTAAGATCTAGAAAATACTATTCTTGTGCTACTGGACAAACATTTACTATAATATTAAGCCTCTGAGTCAATTATTTAAGAGTGTTTAAGAGTCTCTTAGAGGACAGAAATTTCTGACTACAGTATCATCCTTATCTCTCTATAATGAAACAGATTTGGCAATTATGAATATCATCTTTGATATGAGTTCGAATTGAGCTTGCCTTTCTGTTTTTGTGAATTGTTTGCATCTATACTCGTCAAGGAAATTGTTAAGTACATTTCCTGTTGTTATATTTGGTTTTGGTATCAGATTAAGATTGGCTTTATTAAAAGTTTGGGTTCCTTCCTTATTTTTGTATTTTATAAAATAATTTGAGTAACTAGTAGTTAATTAAAACTGGTATTATTTCTTTAAGTTTTGGTAGAATTATTCAGTAAATTTATCTGGTCCAAGGTTTTTAAAAAATTGGGATTATTTTTATTATTAAGTCAATGTTGTTGGAGGTTATTATCTATCTAAAGTACTATCTATTTCATCTTGGTTTAATTATGCTATATGCATCTAGCAGTTAATTTATATTTTATTTTCTAATTTAGTATAATAGATGAATTTGAACAATTTTCTCTTTACTTCTTTGAGGATTTTGTATAATATATTTTAAACATATTCACTTTGGATCCTCAACCCTCTCCTAATCACCTAATTCACTTTTCCACACAAAAGTTGAGCTTTCTTTCTCCCATCAAATACAGTTTATGTTGTCAAACAAGTCCTACAAGTTGAGCCTTCTCTGGCGTGTGGTTAACATAACATGAGTTATATTGTTTAAAAAAATGCTTTCTGTCCTAGAAACTATAAAATGCTAATAACTCTTTAGGATTTTTATGCTTACACACACACACTCACAAACACACACACACACACACACACACACTGGGATTTTGTCTGGTATGACCATGTTCAAGTTTTAAAAGTATGTTCTTGTGGTTTTAAGAATTTCTCTGATTTCTGTTAATTTTAATGATTAAGCTGCCCCTTTTCATTTCTAACTTTATTAATGCTTTTCTCTGTGTTATTTAGGTAAGAGTGTGATAATCTTGTTTATCTTTTTAAAGATTTTTGTTTTGTATTATTGTTTACATTTGTGTTTTACTAATTTTTGCCCTGATTTTGATTATATTTTTTTGCCCGTTTTGGTTTAGTGTATTCTTGTTTGCACAGGACTTAGGTGAATCACTGAAATATTAATCTAGTATTTCTCATTTTTTCTGACATAAGCATTTAAAATTATATGCTTTCCTTAGAATTGCCTTTATTCTATCTCATAATGTCAGATTATGGTCCATGAATGAAAGTGTATGAAGAAAATTAATTGCTCGTGAGAAAATTTCAAAAGAACAAGACAAAAGTCCTGTGACCTTAGCCCTCCAAGCACAAAATTATTCTCAGAGTGTGCTTTCGTGCCTTCGCAGGAGATTTACTAAAGATTATCTTACTACTCAAATGAGAAGATATTTCCAAGCACAGATTGTTTTGGGGACTAAATACTGTATACTACACAGCCGAACTCATGAAAACACATCTTGCCCTTGTGACTGAAACAGCATGGACTCTTATGAACTTTGGTCATATGACCTTGTTTAATCCTCAGAATATAAATTGTCTGGTGCCTAGAATGAATAAAGTGGGCTATCCATGAGACTTTAGTCTGCTTTATTTTAAGACTTCACTCTCTGAGTCTCATGCTGCTAACTAGAGAATTCACACTGTAGGTTTTGGTTAGTATGTGTTTTTATTTTTAATCAGTTCTGGGCTTTTTTGCTACTTTTTCATTTCTTCATCATTTTATATTTATTTAATAGTTTGTTCTTTGGTCTTCAGGAGTTTTTATTTAATTCATTTATTCATTTTATATACTAGCCACATATCCCCTCTCATCCCTCCTCCTACCACCACCACCAACAACAACCTACATTTCTGCCCTACCCACCCTCCGTTACCTTTTCTGAAAAGTTAAAGCCTCCCATGGGGAGTCAGCAAGGCCAGGTACATTCAGTTGTGGAAAGACCAAGCCCCTCCCCCCGTATTAAGATTGTTCAATGTGTCCCTCCATAGGTAGTGGGCTCCCAAAAAGCCAGCCTTTACATTAGGAATATATCCTGATTCCACTGCCAGGAGCCCCTTAAACATGCCAAGCTGTATAACTGTCTCCCATATGCAGAGAGCCTATTTTGGCTTATGAGTTCCCACTGGCTTGGTTGAGTTGTCTCTGTAGATTTCCCCATTATGGTCTTGAACTCCCTTGCTCAAAAAATGCTTCCTCCCTCTCTTCAATTGGACTCCTGCAGTTTGGCTTTCATGCTTGGCTATGGATTTCTGTATCTGCTTTCATCAGTTAATGGATAAAGGATCTGTGATGGCAGTTAGGGTATCATCAGTCTTATTACTGGGATAGGCCAGTTTAGGCACCCTCTCTACTATTTCTAGTAGTCTAATCTGGGGCTATCCTTGTGTATTTCTGCAGACTTCTCTAACATCAGGTTTATCCCTAATTCCATGATGTTTCCCTCTATCACGATATCTTTCTCATTGCTCTCCTACCCTGACCATATTTCAGCTTGACCATTCTGTTCCTTTATGTTCTTATCCTCCATCTTTTCCTCCCTATTGCCCCTCTCTCCCACAATGTACTCAGGAGATCTCATCAATTTCTCCTACCCAGAGAAATCCATGCAACCCTCTTTGGATTCTCTTTCTTAGCTATATCCTCTGGAGCTGTAGGTTACATCTAGTATCTATTGATGAGTACGATCATACCATGTTTGTCTTTCTGAATCTTGGTTGCCTCACATAGGATGATATTTTCCAGTTCCATCCATTTGCCTGCAAACTTCAGTATGTCATTCATTATTACTGCTGAGTAATTCTTCATCATGTATATGTGACACATTTTTGTTTATCCATTTTTAAGTTGAGGGGCATCTAGATTGTTTCTGGGTTGTGGCTAATACAAATAATACTGCTTTGAACATAGCTGAGCTAGTGTCCTTGTGGTATGATTGAGCATCCCTTGAATATATGTCTAAGAGTGGTATCATTGAGTCTTGAGGTAGATTGATTCCCAGTTTTTTGAGAAGTTGTCATACTGATTTCTAAAGTGACTGTACAAGTTTGCAGTCAAACCAACAGTAGAATTCCTGTTACTCGATATTTTCTCCAACATAAACTGTTATTAGTGTTTTTGACTTAGCCATTCTGACAAGAGTAAGTTGGTATCTCAGAGTCATTTTTGATTTAATTTTTTTATTGTTTTTTTGTGATTGAGAGTTTTATTCTTTTTTATTATTATTTTATTTTTTATTATTATTATGATCAAAGCTGAAAATTCCCTTTTTAGATCTGAATCCCATTTATTGATTGGGTTATTCAAGGTTTTGGGCTCTAGATTCTTGAGTTCTTTATATATCATAGAGATCAGTTCTCTATCACTTGTAGGGTTGGTAAAAATCTTTTCCCATTCTGTAGGCTGTCGTTTTGTCCTATTGACAGTGCCCTTGGCTTTACAGAAGCTTCTTAGTTTCAGGAGATCCCACTTATTGATTGTTGGTCTTAGTGTCTGTGCCACTGGTGTTTTATTTAGGAAGTGGTCACCTGTGCCAATTCGTAGAAGTGTATTTCCCACTTTCTTTTCCATCAACTTTAAAGTGGCTGGGTTTATGCTGAGGTCTTTGATTCACTTCGATTTGAGCTTTGGGCAGGGTAACAGGCTTGGATTTATTTGCATTTTTCTACACACTTCCATCCAGCTATGCCAACACCATTTGTTAAATATACTATCTTTTTTCCATTGAATGTTTTGGGTCTTTGTCAAAGATCAGTTATTCATTGGTTTTTGGGTTAATGTCTGGATCCTCAATTCTATTCCATTGGTCCACAAGTCTGTCTTAATGCCAGTACCAGGCTGTTTTTATTACTGTAGCTCTATTGTATAGCTTGAAGTCAGGGATGGTGATACCTCCTGAGGTTCTTTTGTTGAGTAAAATTGTTTTGGCAATCCTGGCTTTCCTGTTATTCGAAATGAAATTTAGTGTTGTTCTTTCAGGGTCCAAAAAATATTGTGTTGGGATTTTGATGGGCAGTGCATTGAATCTGTAGATTGCCTTTGGTAGAATTGCCATTTTTACTATGTTGATCCTACCAATCCAGGAACATGGGAGAGCTTTCCATTTTCTGATACCCCTTTCAATTTTTTTCTTCAGTGATTTAAAATTTTTGTCAAATAGGTCTGTTACTTCTTTGGCTATAGTTACTCCAAGGTATTTAATACTATTTGCAGCTATTATGAAGGGCAATGTTTCTCTTATTTCTTTTTCAGCTCTTCTATCTTTAGTGTATAGAAGGGCTACTGATTTCTTTTAGTTAATCTTGTATCCTGCTACATTGCTGAAGGTATTTATCAGCTGTAGCAGTTCCTTAGAAGAATTTTGTGGGTCACTTATATATACAATCATATCATCTGCAAATAGATATAGCTTCATTTCTTCTTTTCCAATTTATATCCACTTAATCTCTTTTGGTTCCCTTATTGCTTTAGCTAAAACTTCGAGAACTATATTGAATAGATAAGGGGAGAGAGGACATCCTTGTCTAGTTCCTGATTTTAGTGGGATTGCTTTGAGTTTTTCTCCATTAAGTTTCATATTGGCTTTCAGCTTCTTGTAAATCTTCCTTAGTATATTTAGATATTCTCCCTGTATTCCTGATCTCTCCAAAGCTTTAATCATAAAGGAGTGTTGGATTTTGACAAAGGCTTTTTCCGCATCTAAGGATATGATCATGTGGTTTTGTTCTTTTAGTTTGTTTACATGATGGCTAACATTTACAGTTTTTCGTATGTTAAACCAGCCCTGCATTTCTGGAATGAAGCCTATTTGGTGGTAGTGGATGATATCTTTTATACATTGTTGTATACAGTTTGCGAAAATTTTTTTTGAGAATTTTCTCATCTATATTCATGAGGGAAATTGGTCTGTAATTCTCCTTTTTTGTGTGTCTTTGTGTCTTGGGTATTAGGGTAATTGTGGCCTCATAAAAGGAATTTGGCAATATTCCTTCAGTTTCTACTGTGTGAAATAGTTTGAGGGGTAATGGTAGTAATTCTTCTTTGAATGTCTGGTAGAATCCGGCACTAAAACCATGTGAACCAGGGCTTTTATTTTTGGGGAAGTTTTTAATGACAACTTCAATTTCCTTAAGGGTTATAGGCCTGTTTAGGTAATTAATCTGATCTTCATTTAATTTTGGTAGATGGTACCTGTCCAGAAAGCTGTCCATTTCTTCTAGGTTTTCCATTTTTGTGGAATACAGATTTTCAAAATATGATCTGATAATTCTCTGTATTTCCTTGGGGTCTGTTGTTATGTCCCCCTTTTAATTTCTGATTTTGTTGATTTGAACACTCTCCCTCTGTTTTTTGATTACTTTGTCTAAGGGCTTATCTATCTTGTTAACTTTTTCAAAGAACCAACTCTTAGATTTATTGGTTCTTTGTATTGTTCTTTTTGTTTCAATTGTATTGATTTCAGCTCTAAGTTTGATTATTTCCTACTGTCTACTCCTTCTAGGTGAGTTCGCTTCTAATTGTTCTAAGGCTTTCGGCTTCGCTGTTAGGTCTCTAGTGTGGGATTTCTCTAGGTTTTTCATAGAGGCATCTAGTGCTATGAATTTTCCTCTTAAGACTGCTTTCATTGTGTACCACAAGTTTGGATACGTTGTGGATTCATTTTCATGAAATTCTAGGAAGAATTTGATTCCTTTCTTAATTTCTTCCTTGACCCAGAGATGGTTTGGCTGAGTGATGTTTAGTTTCCATGAGTTGGTAGGCTTTCTTTGGGTTTTGATGTTGTTGAACTCTAACTTTAAGCCCTGGTGGTCTGATATGTTACAAGGGATTATTTCCACTTTTTTGTATCTGTTGATATTTGCTTTATGACCAATTATGTGGTCAATTTTGGAGAAATTTCCATGAGGAGCTGAGATATATGTATATTCTTTTGCGTTTGGGTGGAAGCTTCTGTAGATATCTATTAAATCCATTTGCATCATAACCTCTTTTAGTCTCCTTATTTCTCTATTGAGACTCTGTATGTTTGATCTATTCAGGGTTTAAAGTGGGGTATTGAAGTCTCCCACTATTAGGGTGTAAGAATTGATGTGGGATTCAAGTTTTAGCAGTGTTTCTTTTACATAAGTAGGTACCCTTATATTAGGGGCATAAATATTCAAGATTGAAATCTCCTCTTGACTAATTTTTCCTGTAATGAATAAGTAGTGACCATCTTGGTCCCTTTTAATTGCTTTTAACTTAAAGTCTACTTTTGTAGATATTAGGATTGCAACCCCAGCTTGCTTCTTATGACCATTTGACTGGAAAATCTTTTCCCAACCTTTTATTCTACCCTGTGTCTGTCTTTTCAGTTGAGGTGTGTTTCTAGTAGGCAAAAGAAGGATGGCTTCTGTTGTTGTATCCATCTTGTTAGTGTGTGTCTTTTTATAGGTGAGATGAGTCCATTGATATTAAGGGAAATTAATGACCATTGATTCATATTTCTTGCCATTTTGGGTGGTAACTTGTTTGTATTTCTTTTCTCTGGGGCTATTCTTCTGTGGTATTATTGATTGTTTGTGGATTCATGGGTGTATCTGGGGTCCTTAGGTTGGAGATTTCCCTCTAATACTCTCTATAGTGCTGGATTGGTTGATAGGTATTGTTTCAGTCTGATTTTGTCATGTAATATCCGGTTTACTCCATCTAAGGTTATTAATAATTTTGCAGGGTATAGTATTTTAGTTTGGCAGCCATGCTCTTTTAGTGTCTGTATAACTTCTGACCAAGCCCTTCTAGCTTTCATCATTTCCATTGAATAGTCAGGTGTTATTCTGATGGGTCTGCCTTTATAGGTGAGTTGGACCTTCTGCAGGTCTTGAAATTTTTTCTTTGTTCTGTATGTTTTGTGGCTTGATTATTATTTGGCACACTGACTTTTTTTGGGTGTCATATCTATTTGATGTTCTGTAAGATTCTTTTATCTTTATAGGCATTTCCTTCTTTAAGTTAAGAAAATTTTCTTCTATGATTTTATTGAATACATTATCTGTGCCTTTGAGCTGGCATTCTTCTCCTTCTTCTATTCCTATGATTCTCAAGTTAGGTCTTTTCATGGTGTCCCATATTTCCTCAACATTTTGTGTTATGGCTTGTTTGGTTTTTGTATTTTCTTTTACTGATATATCTATTTCAGTTACAGAGTCTTCCACTTCAGAGATTCTCTCTTCCATCTCTTGGATTATGATAGTTATGCTTGTATCTGTAGTTGCAGCTTTTCTCTTCAGGTTTTCTATTCCTATCTTTGCCTCATTTTATGCCTTTTTTATTGCTTCTAGGTATGCCAACACCATTTGTTGAAGACACTATCTTTTTTCCATTGAATATTTTTTACCTCTTTGTCAAAATTAGGTATTTATATTTATGTGGGTTAAAGTGTGTGTCTTCAAATCGATTCCATTGATCCACAAGTTTATTTTTATGCTAGTACCAGGCTATTTTTAATACTGTTGCTCTATATTATAATTTGAAGTCGGGGATAGTGATACCACCTGAGTTTCCTTTTTTGAGCAAAATTGTTTTGGCAATCCTGACTTTCCTGTTATTCCAAATAAAATTTAATATTGCTCTTTGAAGGTGTGTAAAAACGTGGGTTGAGATTTTGATGGGATTTGCATTGAATCTGTAGATAGCGTTAGGTTAGATTGCCAATTTTGCTATGTTGTTCCTACCTATTAGAGAGCATGGGAGATCTTCCCAAATTCTGATCTCCTGTTCAATTTTGTTTTTCAGTGAATTAAAGTTTTTGTCAAACAGATCTGTTACTTCATGTTGTTATAGTTACACCAAGTTGTTTAATGCTATTTTGAGCTACTATGATAGGTGGTGATTCCCTTATTTCTTTTTCAGGCTGTTTTTCTGTAGTGTATATGAGAGCTACTTATTATTTTTTAGTTAATCATTGCTGAAGGGGTTTATCATCTGTAAGACTTTCTTGGTAGAATTTTTTGGGTCATTTATGTATACAATCATATCATCTCCAAGTAGAGATAGTTTCATTTCTTCTTTTCCAATTTGTATCCCCTTAATATCTTTTCCTTTTCTGAATGCTTTGTCTAAAACTTTGAGAACTATTTTGAATAGATAAGGGGAGAAGGGATATCCTTGTCTAGTTCTTGATTTTAGTGGGAATGCTTTGAGTATTTCTTCATTTAGTTTGATGTTGGCCATTGGATTTCTGTGAATTGCATCTATTATACTTAGGAATTTTCACTATATTTCTGATCTCTACAGGACTATTATTATAAACGCTTTTTGTACTTTGTCAAAGGCTTTTTCAAGGTCTAAAAATATGATCCTGTCAAATTTTTCCTTCAGCTTGTTTATATGATGGATGACATTTACAGGTTTTTGTATGTTGAACCATCCCTTGAATTTCTGGGATAAAGCCTATTTGATTGTGATGTTGCAATTGGATTGCCAGAATTTTGTTGAGTATTTTTACATCAATGATCATGAGGGAGAGTAGTCTGAATTCTCTTTCTTTGCTGCATTGTTGAGTGGCTTGTGTATCAGAATGATTGTGGCCTCATGAAAAGAGTTTGACAATGTTCCTTCAGTTTCCACTGTATGGAACAGTTTGTTTGGTATTAGTATTATTTCCTCTTTGAATGCCTGGTAGAATTCTACAATAAAACCATGTGGACCTGGACTTTTTCTGTTTGGGAGATCGTTAATAACAGCTTCAATTTCCCTTGGTGTTATAGGTCTGTTTAGGTCTTCAATATTTTTATTTAATTTTGGTAATTGGTACTTGTCCAGAAAGCTGTTCATTTCTTTTGAGTTTTCCATTTTAGTAGAATTTCAATTTTCAAAGTGTGACTTGATAATTCTCTGAATTTCCTGATGGTCTGTTGTTGTATTCCCCTTTTCATTCCTGATTCTTTTAATTTGAATACTTTCTGTCTTTTGGTTAGGTTGGATAAGGGTTTGTTTATCTTATTAACTTTCTCAAGGAACCAACTTTTTGATTCATTGATTTATTTTTGTATTTTTCTCTTTGTTCTATTGTACTGATTTCAGCCCTAAATTTGATTATTTTCTGCCATCTACTTCTTTTAGGTGAGTTTGCTTCTAATTGTTCCAAAGTCTTCAGCTGAGTTGTTAGATCTCTTGTGTGAGCTTTCTCTTGGTTTTTTATATAGCCATCTAGTGCTAGGAAGTTTCCTCTTAACACTGCTTTCATTGTGTCCCATAAGTTTTGGTATATTGTGGATTCATTTTCATTAAATTCTAGAAAGGCTTTGATTTCTTTTTTAACTTCTTCCCTGACCCAGAGGTGGTTCAATGTAGAGATGTTCAGTTTTCTTGAGTTTGTAAACTTTCTGTGATTTTTGTTGTTGCTGAATTCTAACTTTAGGCCATGGTGGTCTGATAATAATTTAAACAAGGGATTATTTCCATTTTTTATAACTCTTGATATTTGTCTTATGACAAAGTATGTGATTAACTTTAGAGAAAGTTCCTTGAGGTGCTGAAAAATATGTGTATTCCTTTGTGTTCAAATAAAAGCTTCTGTAAATATCTTTTAAATCTATTTGCATCATAACATTTCTTAGACCACTCATTTATTTGTTGATTCTTTGTCTGGTTGTCCTATCCATAGTTGAAAGTGGGGTGTGGAAGTCTGCCAATATTAGAATATGATATTTATTGTGAGGTTTATGCTTTAATACTGTTACTTTTTCATATGAAGTTGTCCTTATATTAGGGGCATAAATATTCTGGATTGAGGTCTCATCTTATTCGATTTTCCTAAAATAAATAAATAATGTTTGTCCTGGTCTCTTTTGATTGATTTTAGTTTGAAGTCTACTTTGCTGGATATTAGAATAGCAATACCAGTTTGTTTCTTGGGGCCATTTGATTGAAAAGTCTTTTTCCAACCCTTTACTCAGAGTTTGTGTTTGTGTTTGGAGTTTAGGGGTATTTCTTGTATGCAGCAGAAGGTTGGCATTTGTTTTTGTATAAATCGTGTTAGGGTGAATCTTTTTATTGTTGAGTTAAGTTCATTGATGTTAAGGGATATTAATGACCAATGATTGTTATTTACTGTTATTTATGGTAATAGTTTGTGTGTATTTACTTTCTTAGGATTTTTCTTCTGTGGGAATATTGATAATATATTTAGTTTCATGGGTGAATCTGAATTTCTTGAGTTGGAGTTTTCCCTCAAGTGCTTTCATTTTTTTCGTCAGGACATTCTCTCTTCTCCACATCTCCCCATGCCTCCCTCCATGGGCAGACGTCACAAGGTCCCAAGGTCCCAATATTGCTTAGTTCATCCTCCACTCCTGGCAAATCCAGTTTTCTCTCCCCAATATCAAGACTGAGTCAGGAGTTCCTCTGGGGGAGTGGGATCCAAGGTGTCAGTCCAAGGTGTTTCCTATTACAAGCTTTTCAGGGTTGTGGTTTGCAGCTTGGACATGCTTTCTTTTTGCTTGTTTGTCCACTAATGAGTTAGTACCACCCCTGCTTATCTCTCTGAGTTTGTGATACCTAGCTCAGGAGGATATTCTCCAAATCCATCCATTTGCCTGCAAATTTTAGGATATCATTTTTCTTACTGCTGAGTAGTATTCCATTGTGTAGATGTACCACAGTTTGTTAATCCATTCTTCAGTTGAGGGGCATCTAGGTTGTTTCCAGGTTCTTGCTATTGTGAATAATGCTGCTATGAACATAGTTGAGCTACTGCATTTGGAGTGTGAATGTGAGTATTTAGAATATACACCCAGAAGTGGTATTGCTGAATCCATGGGGAGATTGATTCCCAGTTTTCTGAGAAAACGCCATACTATATTTCAGAGTGGCTGAACAAGTTTACACTTGCACCAACAATGTGGAACCTCTCCTGCACTGGCTGTCATCTGTTTCTTTTGTCTTAGCCAATCTGACAGGTGTAGGTGGTAACTCAAAGTTGTTTTAATTAGCATTTATCTGATGACTAAAAATATTGAACAATTTTTCAAGTGCCCTTCAGCCATTCTTAATTCTTCTGTTGAGAATTTTCTTTTTAACTCTTAACCCCACTGTTTATTTGGGTTATTTGTGTTTTGGGGCTCTAGTTTCTTGAGTTCTCCATATATTTTAGAGATCAGTCCTCTATCACATGTAGGATTAGTAAAAATCTTTTCCCATTTTGCAGGCTGTCATTTTGTAATATTGACTGTGCTCTTGGCTTTGCAGAAGCTTCTTAGTTTCATTAGGTCCTACTTATTGATTGTTGTTCTTAGTGTCTATGCTACTGGTGTTATATTAAGGAAGTGGTCAACTGTGTCAATGCATTGAAGGGTATATCCCACTTTCTTTTCTATCAAGGTAAGCAGGAGATGTACTTACTCATTAGTGGACTTTAAGCAAAAAGTAAAGCATGTCCAAGCTGCAAACCACAACCACTGAACACCTTCGAATCTGAAACATCTTGGACTGAGAACTTGGAGCCCATTCCCTCCAGAGGAACACCTGACCTAGTCTTGATGTGGGGATGAGGAAAGTGGATGCGCCTGGAGTGGATGCTAAACTAAGACACCTTGGGACTTTGGGACCTCCTGACCTTGCTGGGGAGAAGATAAAGTGATGAGGAGAAGAGAGATTGACTGAGAGGGGTAGAAGGGGAAAGGGTGCCCAAACAAGGATCATGGATTTAAAAAATGAGACTTTATTCATAATTTAAAAAGAAAAAATAAAGATTGAAAAGAATAAGAAAAAATAAACAAAAACAAATTCTAATAATTTGAAAAAAAGGAAAAGACCATTGGAAGTATACTTTAAAAATACCACATAAGACACCTACATTTAGCTGTAAGAAGCCAGTTTGGTAATCATTCCAATTTTATACCAGAAATCAACATTGCCTCTTCAGGGGAGGCAGATAAGAACATGAGGTCAAACTTAGTTAGGAACATTGGAATAAAAAGAGGCCAAATAAAAAAGAAAGCAACAAATTTTTTTCTTGACTAATAGCTGAACGTATACTTGGAGCTCTCTGCAGCTATCTGCCAGAAAATAGATAAGCTGAAGTGTTTTCAGAACTCTGATCTGGCTTCTGAAAGATTTAGTTTACCTTTGCAGAACAGGGATACTAGTATAGAAGTAAAGAGGTAATCAAGCAAAGCTCTTTTTCCTTTTTTTAAGCTTTGTCTATTTTCTTTTTTTCTTTATTGTTTTTGAAAGTCAATATCAAACTTCATATAAAAAAGCAAAATGTTCAGAATAGCTAAGAAAAAAAGGTTAAAGACCTAAACAGATCTATAACATCAAGGAAAATTGAAACTGTTAGTAAAAGTCTCCCCCCCCCCTCAAAAAAAAAAAAGCCCAGGAACAGATGGTTTTACTGTAGAATTCTACCAGACATTCAAAGAAGAACTAATACCAATATTCAACAAACTGTTCCATACAGTGGTAACTGAAAGGAATGCTCCCAAACTCTTTCTGTGAGGCCACAATCAAAACTGATCCCAGAGCAACTCAAAGATGCAGCTAAGAAAGAGAATTACAGACT
>PVIH01024756.1:0-22078 GCA_004025045.1 Sigmodon hispidus | reverse complement strand
CCTGGGACACTTGTCCTCTTCTGTGAGCTCCAGTCTCCATAGGAACAGCACTGGGGTCACAGTAGCACCTCCATCACAGGAGGTTGTCTTAGGGGTCAGGAGTGAGCTTACAGGAAAAGGCCTTTGGGAGCACACCTTGACCTTCATGAGCGTCACAAGAAGGGAATTCTCTATTCACAGTATTCACCATGATGCTTTATGTCATGCAGAAGGAGCAATGGCCATGTTAATTGCAGTGGGTTAGGGGGTGTAGCTCTGTGAAACAATGATCACCTGGCATGAACAAGGCTCTAGGTTCTGTCCTCAGCTCTGGAACAAATAACATAACTTTCTTGCCCTGATTTGGGAAATTCACAAAAGGAAACACAGCCCTGGTGTGACTTGTTCATATCACCCCACTGTATGGCAAAGTCCTTCTGCCTGTGGTACCCAGCTTCTGGGCATGTGTCCATCTGCCTCGTTCACCATGCTGGCTTTCTTGATGGGCAACTTCCCATCGGCCAGACTGTCCTCTAGTTCTGGAAATCTCTGCAAGGGTGGCCACTTGAGCTATGTGATTTCCTTGTTTCTGTCTTCAACTCTCAGGGAAGTGTTTAATTGGTGTAGTGGTCCCACAGCTTGGCTGGAAATCAAGTTCAATTGAGACTGGTTAAACATGAAATATATTAAGTAAGGTGTACCCCCCCCATGATGTGGTAAATGCTCTTCATATTCATTGGTCTTTACAATGCCAGCTAGAGTGTTTTGGTAGCCATTCCTGGCTCCCCTATACCTACTGCTTCTGCAGGATCAGTAGCATGGTCCTCTAGGCAGCCCAAACCTAGCTGCTTTTCGAGCTCTCTCACAGTGACACCCTCCCCTACTTGATGTCTCCCCTTACCATCCTCACCACTCTGCCCTTTGCACATGCCCACCTTTGGTCCCTCTGTCAGCTGGTAACTGTCAAGTACATATAGATAGGTGACCTGATGGTCTCAGCCTGAATCCCTCTTCTGTGTGATTCAGTGTTGATGTTGTCCCCTACCCCATTTAAAAAATCACATTGTCCCTACCCTATTGCCTCTCGTCACAACATTTCCCTTCCCTCAAAGGCCCTGCTCCTGCTCCAAGATCTACTCCTCCAGGAAGTCCTCCCTATTTCTTCCTGGTTGCAGAGGTTCCTGACCTTTGGACATCTCTTACTTTTCTAATTCTCTTATGTCATGAGTCTCTCTATCCCCTGGCCCAGTTTATAACTTGTAAGTTTTAGGTACTCATTTTATTAGTACCTAAAAAGATCCTTTGTGTGAACTTGTTAGCATACATATTTTTTGAAAAAGAAAACTTCATCTGGGTTACACAGGTTGGAAATGGCTTGAAGGAAAGGCATTCATTGTTCTTATTGTCTCTTATCAGACACCTGTGCATGGCCACAGTACCAACAGCTTCCACATATTTGATCCCACTTGACTGACAATGACAATGTAAACTGGGCATAACTGCCATAGCTTTTGAATGAGGAAACTGAGCCACAGAGGAACAGAGAGAATCCTCAGGTCACAGGACCAGTCCATGGCAACAGATACAAGACTGATGCAAGCTTTCTTGCTTGACTTCGGCACTTCTGCTGGATACTTGGAGGATGACCCAGACTTGGAATGCTCTCTGAAGCCTTGTCTATGCTAGCCTTCTGTATTTTCCACCCTAGAAATCTCCCCAGGAGGTATCTTCTGACTTGATTGTCAGCTCTTGCACTTTCTAAAGCAGAGAAAGAAACCTCTTGATGCATCTGCCTACACCATGACACTACCTTTCTCTTCCGGGTCTCTTCACTCAAGCTGCCCCTCCCCTGCTTGTGCATCTCAGACTTCCACTTGATGGCTGCCTTTTCCATATGAGTGCACCCTGTACATATAAATGTGTGTATGTATGTATACACCAGAGCTAAATCTTCACACTCCTCAGCACAGTGTACCAGGCTTAGTTTTTTTTTTCTTTTGTGTGCATGGAATGTACATACATGTCTATTCATGTATGTGGGGGCCAGAGTTTGATGTCTGGTGTATGTCTCAATTGCTCTCCACTTTATTTACTGATCCAGGGACTCTTGCTGAACCCTATGTTTACTGATTCAGCTAGATAGCCAGCTTGCCCAGAGGATCTGTGTCTACCTCTTGAAGCACGGGGATTACAGATGGGTTATCATACCCACTAGGCTTTTTATGTGAGTGGTAAGGCTCCTAACTGCAGATCTCACACTTACACCACGAGTACTTTATCCACAGAGCCATCTCCACTGTCCCTAGTTTCAAAGGCACATCATCTTCATCTGTTTAATTCTCAGTTAAGCAGTGCCGGCTGTGTGTCTATTACACAAATCTATGCCTGTGAATATTTGTGTAGATGTACCTAGCACACACCACCTTTGCTTAATACTCTGTACACAGAAAAGCAGATCCTCTCTTTTTCTGGGCTCCCACAATTTATACCCTTCATCATATAACTGTTCTTCTGTTTGAATTTAACTTGAAAATTACCTAACCAATTTAAATTCCTGGATCCTAGTATATTTCAAATGCCTAATGCAGGTCCCGCTAAGTGACCATGCACTGTAGACAATGTACACTAATTGTGTTCTCTAATCCATCAAACAAATGTGGAAGGCAGTGAGCATTCCCAAAGAGTAGTGGTTTATATGGGACTGGACTAGACTAGGCCCCAAATGCCTTGGTGAATTACACTAGATTCTGCTCCCTGTGACATTGCATTCAGTAGCTCACCCCAGGACCTAGTTCAGAATTCCTAATCACTAGCTTCTCAGAGAAAAGAAGCTGGGAATATGGTTTGCAGTTGAAACATGATAAGGAGGAGCTAGCTGGAGGTTGACCTGTTACAGCCTTGCTCAGATGTGACCCTGCTAGGAAGCAAGATCTGGAACACACCTTGTCATCCTAACACTTTGGAGGGTGTCAGAGGCAAAAGTATCAGGAATTTGGGGGAGTTGAAGGGCAGACTGGGCTACTTCAGACTCTGTCTCAAAAAGTAACACAAAACAAATAGATAACAATCTGGTCAGAAGCCCTAATCAATGTAAATTGAGTCAGGGTAGACAGCCAGGAAATAGGAGGAAAATTGGGAGAACTGATTGTGCCAACAATATTGGAATAAAATACTTGAAAGGCACACAGTACCAGGCACAGTTCTAATTGCTTTGCCCGTAGGTATTTTGAGTAGTAAGCAAATTGCTCTCTCAGAACAGGCTGTTTGGGAATATTTATGTCCTACTAACTTAGCAACTTTCCTCAGACAACTCGGTGCTTGTTCAATGAATTAGTGTACAAATTGCCCCCATGTACCAATAGTTTTGGTTGCCTTCCACATTTCACTTTTAGCTTAAGACAGATGTCGTATCTAGTCATTCTTAACCTTGTGCTGGATTTTTTAAGGGGAGCTGGGGATTGAAGCAAGGGCCTTGTACATGGTCGGCAAGCACTCTACCACTGAGCTACATTCTCTACTGTCTTTTTAGTTCATATTTAAGACAGGTTCTGAGTAATTTGCCCAGGCTGACCGTGACCTCACTCTGTTAACCAGGCAGCCCTTGAACTTAACAATCCTCCTACCTTGTCCTCCTAAGTAGCTGGGACTGAAGGCCAAGGCCATGCTTACTTTATCTATTTATTCATGAATCATAACTATGCCACACTATTACAGACCACGTATGGAAAATAAAGTTCAAGGGGAGGAAACAATTTGGACAAAAAAATCTATGGGCTCTTTAGAAGGTTAAATTGTTCAAAGGGCTCTTCCTACTCCCAGCCAAGGAGAAGATACATGATATGCTGTAGAGTTATTTGAATTTAACTAATTATATCCTAAAGGAAGAACTAGAATTTGCAGTGTCCTTTGTTACAATAATAGCATCTAGGCTGACAAGGTGGCAGAAACAAGGTTTTCTCGCATTTTTTTCTGCCATGCCCTTTTCCATGACTCCACTTGCCAGGGATGATTTTTTTCTCCCCGTCCCACCTGCCTTCAAGGCCTGATACTTGGAAAAGAGCCAACTCCTAAGTTTTCTAAAAAGTGAGTAATGCTACAAACCCAGTGGCCTATGGAGGATGCACAGCAAGGGCAGAGTTCCTCATGACTGATTCACTCTTAATTCTATGGAGCATTTTAAACCCCAGTTCTATAAGACCTACAGTCCTGGAATTCTTCAGTACCCTCCATTATCTCCTAGTCCCCATTTTTGCAAAGGCATCACCTGGCAACAAGGTAATCTTTGACACAGTATCCATTGAGTCCTTCCTAGGATGCTAAATCTGACTCCGAACATCCTATGTACCACTCAGCCTCCTGAGGAGATCATGGCTTCCGCCCTAATAGAAGGACCTGCTCCTACTAAAGACATCCCTGGCAGTGAAAGTAGGTCTAAGTTGATGGTCAAAGTGATTCCTCTCTGGCTGGTGTCTTGTGCTTGTCCCTCCCCCCAACCATTTTTCCTAAGCAATGAATGTTACTTTAATTGCGTACAGAGTGGAAGAGGTGGCCATTAGAAGAGCCTCATTACCCACAAGACTTTCTCAGTGACTGGAAATCTATTGTCATAGGAATCAGAGATAGTAAGTCTTCTCACACACACTGCAGTCAATCTCCAGTGGCCTTTGTGTCATGTCCCTTAGTGAGCCCCAGCAGAAGCCACCTTTAATCACAGGAGAGAACTTGGGCTTCCTGGCCCAGTTGTTCCCTCCATTCCCATTTTTGCTTCTATGTAAGTGATTTGATATCCATATGGGTAGATCAACTAAAACTCTGGCCCCCAAGCCATCATCTGCTTGCATAAAACTACCCTACTGTGTGACTAAAATTTAAATTCTCTCCATACCCTCCCCCACCATCAAACATACAGCAGCCACCAAAGCTATTTATTTAGCTTGGTGCCCCATTCTTGGACTTAAGACTCATATTCACAGATTTCCCTCCGTACACACTGGTCCTTAATCTACTACATATACTCATGATTCTCCACATCTGTCTGGGTTCCACTGTCTAGTCTCTTCTGACAGCCTTTATAAAGTATAGTTTTAAGTCAAGCAACAGAGCACAGTAGCTAAGATCTAGATTCATGTTCACTCCCTTTGGTTCTATATTCTTAATCGAAACCTAACTAACATAACCCAGTCCTTGGAGTAAACCAATACTTGTTTACTTGGTTGCTACCCCTGGAATGCCAGTCACACTGTTAACAAATGTCTCCACCCCTTCCCTGCCCTCAGCATGAGTTCTGTGCACTATTAAGATCTTCCAACTACTTGGCATTCCCTCCTTAAGTCCTGTTTGCACAGTGCATTCTCCCAGGCTTTCCAGCATCCCAGGCCTTTCATCTCTTTAGGGACTGCAATGCATGGATCAGTGTTCAACTTTTCCATCTCCACTGGCTTCTAGCCCACTATATTATACTATTCTTCCCCGAGAAAATTTTCTTTTGTTCGAGTCTCTAACCACTCGCCTTTCCCTACATTTTTCACTCACATGGCTTTCTCAAAAGGAGAAAGAGTGTCTTCCGAAACTACGATCCCCATGACTTTTCTCCTCACAGAAAGCCTACCTACTCTAGAGGAGAGAAATGCCTGACCTACTCCAGCAAGATGTGCTTATTCTTTCTCAGGAATCTAACCACTGCGATGGAAACTTTGCCAATTGTTTTTAGGATGTGACAGTCTACCAAAAAAGGCAATAAACTCAGAAATGACAAATAGATTTAATATAGAGTGTCGACTTCAATTGATTGATAGTGGCTGCCTAGAGTGCTGTGTTGAGTAAGTTTCTGAGAGCGCACCCTGGCTTGAGGAGAAGACGCTGCGATTATTAGCAATATCTGTAAATACAAGTAAAGGAAAGTCAGTCAGTATCTAGCAAACAGGACACAGTAAAATCACAGAAGAGTCTTTGCACATGCTTCATGCTTATCTTCAACTCACGACTCAGTTCCCCATCCCACCCTTCCCAATGAGCCCCAGCTACCACACTGCCGCCATGACAGATACCTGCGTCTCACTTGTAGGAGAAACCACAGGCACCAGAGCTGCTGCTGGTACTGGCCCCAGCTCCACTAAGGCCAGCGAAGAGCCCAAATGTGAGAGTGGCAGTCAGGTTAGAGCTGTTACTGAAGCCACCACTGGCACCGGCACTGGCACTGGCATTGCTGCCAGTACCAACACTGGGACCTGTACGGGCACCGGCACTGGCACCACCACTTCCTTGGGCTTTGGCTTTAGTTTCAGCTCCTGCCTGGATCCGGGCCTTTGCCCAGGGTCCAATATCAGCTTCGTCCCAGTTGCAGGGCCCAGCAGCATTCTCAGAGCCAAGCCCAATGCCCATCTGAGCTCTAATCTCAGCCCTGGCCTTGGCTTCAGCAGCAGCCTCAGCTGCAGCCTTCAAATCTGCTTCCATTGCCTCTCGGTACTGAGCTGCCCATTCCTTGGGATCCTTCTTTTGCACCTGAAATGGAAATATTAACCCTTAGAAAGTTCACAATCAGGGACTGTAACATCTACTGTTTACAAGGCTCCATGCTATACCTTGTATGTCATGTAACAATACACTTACTACTACAAGTAATCCTGCACTGACCATCCCATCGCTTCATTGACACTTACCTGGCTTTATGATTTGGATACATTACCTGCCAACTTCTCTGAGGCTGTTTACACGTGTGCAATATAACAATGCCATACCAGTTATAAGGATTAAATAATCTAGATGCAGTGCTTGTCATAGTGTTTAATGATAACTCAGAAGCTTTTAAATGTCCAGCTATGTACATGAGGACACTCTGAACATAGAATGCCCCATCCCAGGGCACCCCATAACCTTCATATCCAAGTACAAATGGCTCTCCAGTTACCTTACAAGCAAACTTGAGAACTTTCATCTTGCTGGTCTCATAGTAGGAGCGCAGGCCCCAGAAGAACTCATATTCAGGGGGATTGCTATTGGGTACTCTGGCGTAGTCCAGGTACCTGTGAAAGAGATTCAAAGTCTATTTCCAGAGTCAAATGTGGAGCACTCATGAATGGACTAGATAGAATGTAGATGTACACATTCCCAACTAAATACTTCAGCCCTTCTCCCGATACTGAACCTTAGCCTATTGGCAATACCCAGAAACTATGTGGAAGAACTGGGCAGAAACATGTAGGGCACTTGCTCACAGGAGGACAAAGTGTTGTGTTGTGCTCCTTGTTACAATGGCCCCAGATTCCTGTTGGGTGTGTTGTAAACAGAGAAGCCATTCTTCAGGCCCCTGCTCTGAGCACACCACACTGCAAGGATTTGAAAGGAGTACTGGCTATGCTCTGAAAAGATGCACTTTAAAAAAAAAAAAAAAAAAAAAAAGACTGGCCAGGCATGGTGGTACATGCCTTTAATTCTACCTCTCAGGAGGCTGAAGCAGGATGATCAGGAGTCAATGGTCATCTTTACCTATGTAAGTTAAGGGCCACTCTAGAGTACATGAGGAGAGAGAGACAGGTGGGGAAGGGACTATTCTTCATTGACTATTCATTCTCTCTGTGTGTGTGTCTCTCTGTGTGTGTGTGCACACAAGCACCTGTGCTCATGTTCCCTAATACACTTGTTTCTGTATGTGAGAGCATGCATATTCACCCAATGATACAAGGTAGATTCCTAGTTACAAAATGAACAGGTTAGGTTTCCAAACCCAAATAAGCCTTTTTTTTTTTAATCACCTGTGGGTCACGCTCAACCATCCCCTCTTAGAGATCATATTCCTCTCCTGTGAATGGTAGACAGATATATAAATGAAATCAAATGCAGAAGTCAGTACCCAGAACTGTCCTGGGTCGCCTAAGGGTACCACTCGAGGCCATCGTGATGGAAATTAATTTTTGAAAAGTGTGACTTAGCAAAGCAAAAAGAGCCATGTTCTAAACATAACCTTTATGTGCTACCTGTGTAGCCCTGAGCAAATGACTTTAAGACTGTTTCTCTTCTCCCTCAGAGTTGTTCCAAAGCCACACATGAAACAGAAATGTGACTGCTCCCAGAAATAACCTGCCAATAGCATATACACATGCACACATTCAGACCACAAACACATGCACAAACTCATACAGAACATATCCATTATCTAAAGAGAGAAGATGCATGGAACACATCAATATGAGACATAGGCACTTACTTCTGCTTCACAAACTCATCAGTAATGAGCTTCTTCACATCCCCAAAGAGTGAGTGATGTATCCTAAGAACATAGAAAGCTGAATAAACAAACAAATCTAATCAGATCTGTTACACTTCTCATGCTGGTAGAGGCATTTCCATGATAGAAAAGAGAATTTACAGCACAGAGAAAGCTCCGTGGAAGCTCAAGAGATGGTGAGAAGGTGAGCAGAGATGAGACACATTTCCCCATCCATACATCAGAACCCTGGGCCCACTACCCAGACCAGTACTCCCCACCCCACCCCACGTTCCACCAGACCACCAGGCTGAGGCAATCCTGGGACCGTTCTCTCTTGTCAAAAGACAACATGGACAGCAAGCACTGAGAGAGCCCAATCATACCCAGGGCGCAGCCCCAACTTGCGCAGCACCTCCCAGATGACAGCTGCAAGAGGAGGCAAGGAGACAAGGACAGAAAATGAACACCTGGAATTCAGACAACAGCTATCTATTTCAGCTGCATGCCCAGCCACTCACCCTCACTGGACCGATTTCCATTCATGAAAATGATGCTAAGAAGCACCATGAGAAGACCCAGCTTAGGTGAGTCCTTGGTCCTAAGACAGAGAAAGTTTATGATCATAAGTCATCATCTGAATGACAGCTCATTAGGCCAGCCTCTCTAGATTCCTCAGAGACTTAGGCCTACTCTGTGGTCCCAGCTATCTATGACCCAAAGCAGGGTGCTTTGCTTTCACTCTTGAGTCAAGGTCTCCAATGAAATGGGAAACCACATACTATCCCTACCCCAGGGTTAGCAGGACATGGAAGAATCGCTGTCAACCACACAGACACTCAGTCAATGGGAGTCTTTTCTTCTCTCCCAAAGCCCCAGCCCCTGACAAGTTCTAGGTGGAACCCTAGTTACACTCCTGCTCTCAAGCATCATGGTCCATACTAGAAATCCCTCCCTCCTTTAAGAGGCACACTCCCTCAGCCGAGACACTCAGCAGAGGAGACAAGAAACAGGCTGATTTCCTGGGGCTTGTTAGAAAGCCCCACTCCAGGCTCTGAAACTCTTCTGCCAGTCATAATCAGGCACCGCTACCACTCACAGGGATCCAGCCATGTGTGGGAGCTGGGACATGAGCATTTAGACCATCTTTCCTGAGCTTCTAAGAGGAAACAGAAACCCCTTCCCACCCTAGGACTTTCCCGGCTTACGTTCCCAGTATGCCCGCATCAGTGGGTTCTAAGGTACTGAGAAGAATATATAAGTGGTCACTCTTGTCGATTTCCTTCAATTGAATTCCAAATACCTGTGGATGAGGAGAATAGCTTATAAATTCCTAAAATTCAGCTTCTGGAGCATCCTTTGGCTCCTCATAATAGCTAAAAATTTTTTTGTGTGAGAGAGAAATTAATGGAATATTGTACATAAAGCATGTAGTTACATGTGTATTATACACATAACAAATATAGGGTGGTCATCCATAGCATCTTTATGATCAGTGGAAATTTAGGAAGGCAGAGAGGCATCTGCAATATATGAGATGGTGTATCCAGCAGCAGAAAGAGACCAGTACTCAGCTGCATAGCTTCAGTACTAGCTGTGTTTCCACCACTGACTTGCTGTGTGATCAGTGGCTGCCCCTCCCTAGGCCACTGTATGCTTATCTGCACAGTGATGGACATGTATCAGATCTCTGTACTTACTTCCCCACCCCAGGAGAGTGACCATATACCTTTCTTCTGTTTAAGGTTTCCCCAGTGCACCCATCCCCCAGGGCTGCCCCTTTACCTTCTCCAAGGAATAGCCTGCTCGTTCTATGATTTCAGGGTATACATCAGTGTATTCTTTTATGATGTCCTTCAGCATGTCTGTAAAAGGAGAGTGTTGTAAGCATCTGTGCTATAGAGATAGCAGCTGACCGTCATGGCCAACCCACAGACCCTTTGTTATCCATGCCATGGGTGCCATAATTTTGGGCTTATCAGTAAAGATGCCAGGACTGGGAGAACTCTGAGAGAAGAGACGGGAGCAAGAGAGAGAAGGATGTCTTTGACACATTGGAAAGTGCTTGTAGGACTGTACCTGAGCGCCTGATGGGAATCTTTGTCTGATCTTTAGCCAACAGGTACTTGACCAAATCATTTGCCTAGGAGAGAAGGAAAGGGTCAAACGACTAAAAATTCTGCAGAAAACTTCAAAGCCCGATAGAGAGTGGCAAGCGGAAACAGTGAGATGTAAAGGATGGGGTTCATACCCTTCCCTGTAAAAGGGCCACATCTCTAGGTGGGGGTGCTTCAGGTTCTTGGGATGACTGCAGCTTGGCAGCTCTTCTTCGGGCCTTGCCTCTCCGAGCTCTAGGTGACCTCAGAGAGAGCAAAGCTCTGCGAGCCCAAGCAGCCAACCGAGTCCTTGATGCCCTGCGGGCCCAAAAGGCTATGGGTCCCCTTGAAGCTCTGCGGGCCATGGAAGCCATTAGGGCCTTTGAGACCCGCCGACCACCTGTGGTTTCCGAAGCCTGACTCTTATCAGTGTTGCCATCCTCTTCCCCGTCCAAGTGTTTCTCCTGCATCAAGAGAGAGGAGGGTCAACATCAGCAAGCGAAGCAGGTGCTTCTTTCTCCTAACTCAGTCTCTTCTGGAAAGCACTCCCTAACCCTGCCTGCCATTCTAACAGTCTGCCTCACTGGACACTAGCCATCCTGAGTCATGGGCTTATCACTGAGTACCAACTGGGAATTTCCTCCGAGTGGATCAAGAACAACTCAAGAAATAAGGCATGAGGCTTTTCTTCCTATGTCCACCAGGCTCTGTTTATACCATCTTGGACTGGTCCTCTCTCTGGACATCAGTTTCCTTCTCTGTAGAATAAAACCATGGGAGTTACTTTCAGATATGAGACTACACATGTACTACTCAAGCCTAAAGTGGACAGCTCCTGCATCACAGTCAGACTGCAGCCATGTATATTCCTGTCTCACCTCCTCACAGCCCTTGAGCTCTGTGGATACAATAACTATAACATCCCTCTGAGTGTTCCCTGCGTCTATCATGGAGATGGGAATCTGTCTAATGTCTGCAGGAACCAAGTGGCACAATCAATGTGAAGAAGCAAGGGTGGTTATGGCAGAGGCCTCACCTTTTCGGTATTCTTGGCTTTGACCTTGGGTCGAGTATCCTGATTCTCCTGAACCTGGACAGCTGCAGTCTCAGGCTCTGGTTCATCTGCTCCAGCCTGAGAGGCAGTAGCCTCAGTCTCAGGGGCCTTTGTATTGACCTTCGGATCAGCAGCACAGCTGACCTTTTTGGTCTGGGTTGCAGGCATTGTTATAGCTTGCAGGTCAGCCGTCTGTGTCTGTGTCTCGGTATCAGCTGCTGGACCCTTGTTTTCAGCTGCTACAACCTGGGTATCAGTCAGCTGTGTGGTAGGTGAGGCCTGGGTGGCAGCTGCCTCAGGAGCCTCTGAGGCCTTTGAGACCTCTGTGGCCTTCGTGTTCCCAGAGGCTTTGGGGACGGTTGCAGCCTCTGACACCTCTGGTACCTTTTCAGCCTTTGGTGTCTCTGAGACTTCCAAGTTCTGGGTCACGGTCAACAGGTCCTGCATGATGGAGCCACTGTCCTTTTCTGAAGTTTTACCCTGCAAGGGAAAGCAGGAAAGTTTACTGACCTGCTCCCCACCCTCAGCTCTGCAAATGATCCCCCAAATTCTAAGGCAATACTTCTCTGCCCTGGGAAGACTCCTCACCTGCAGAGTGCTCTGACCACCTCAACCTAAAAAGGCCTCTCTTTCCTCTAAGTAAAAAGTAATGACAAAACAAGGGCCCGCCCACCCTCTCTCCCTTCCTCCTGGGCTCCTGGCCTCCCCTCCACTGGGGAGAGGGGATGCAGTCTGCCAAAGAAGTGGGTGGAGAATGACAAGGATGGGAGAAGCTCCAAGGATCTGGAGCAGCAGAAGGGGCTGGAAAGGCGAAGCAGAAAAAAAGAGGGGACAAAAATCGGTCGTACCTGATCTGCACCACTCTCGCTTTTTTCAGACATGTCTCAAGTTCACTCGGGAAAGCTGAGTCTGAAGAGAGAAGGCCTGGGTCAAGTGGAGAGCCTGCTGAACGTCGTATCCCTTGTTCTGCCTACAAGCTGATCCTCACCTTCTCTAGGGCCCCAATGCCCAGCCCCTCCCTGAGCCCTAACCAGTAGCTTCTCAGATACAGAAATTCAGTCTCTGGGTCTCAGTTCTCTGCAGCCGCACCCTCCCCTCCTCCAGGAAGATGTGCCAGCGCGGCAGCTCTGAGGACCCCGCCCCCTTTTCCCAGCGCACCCCCCCCCCAGCCGCAGGCCTGGAATGCGCATGCGCGTCTGCTGCAGCGCCCTTTCAACCCCGCCTGCTTTCCCAGTACAAACCCGTTCTTTGAAGTACACCGTGCACATGCGCATTCAGCAGCTGGCCCTGTCTCCGTGCTAGCCCTTCTCAACACGCCCCTTTCTAACTATACATAAGGCGCATGCGCAATAAGTAAGGTCTCACTCCAGCACCCAGCCCCTACACACGCCCCTTTCTAGGTCCGCAATGCTGTTCGGCCCCGCCCCCTCCCCAACTAGCCTTCCTTCCAAGTTGTCGCAGTGTCTGGTGGTCCCAGCCCCTCCCCTTCTCGCATCCACCCTATCAATTTCACAGAGCCTCCTGGTCCCGCCCTTCATCCTAACACGCCCCCCTCCAAACGGCAAAACCCAAATTGGTTTGGCTCCTTCCCTGTAACACCCCCTCCTCAACTCAGGACTGAACTAGTGATTCCATCTTGGGCCCAGCCAAACGGGGTCCAGTCCCCTCCTTCCTAGCTGGATGGATTCGGTAACATTTGGCTCTTAAGGCAAGTTTTCTCCAGATCCCAGAGGGTGGGGCCGACCCCTAGCAGGCTCTCATCCAAAGCTGGGGCCCATGGCTCACCTCGTCTCCTACAATTCCCAAGTGCGTCCACTCTCTCCAAGCCCCTCCGAAACTCAGATACTGCCCTCCCCACTAAAGGCCGGAAGTGGTCCCGCCCCTTTCCGCCTCCCTAGGGGGCCTCCGTCCCAGTCCGTCTGCCCTTCCCCCCTCATCACTCCTTATCCCCCCCCTCCTTATTCCCTCTGCCTGACTCCGGACTCCCTATTTCCCATTGCATTCCCTATTTACTCTACAAAATCTCTTCCCATTGCTTGCATTCTCCTCTGTATTACCTATGCACACACACCCTCAAATGTTCCTTAACCCTTCTCTGCATACCCCTGTTCCCCTCACTGGATCTCATCTTTTCCTTCACATTCCCCCGTATTCCTCCTTCTCTTCCAAACAAGCACAGTTCCCCCTTTTCTCTCCTACACCTCTGCCAGTCTCTGCTGTCCAGTCCATGCACAGCCTACTACTTTCTGAGTCGTTCTCTTTCCCACACCGCACTAAATGCAGCACCTCTGCTCCAGCTATAGTAGTGAAATAAGACTTGTCCACCTGCACAGCTGTAGGTTTCAAGGGCTTAGAACCACTGTCTGGTCACCAAGAAAGCCCAGTCTTGTCCACTCACCTTGTCCTCTAGCGAGTCTGGGATGCGTGTGCCTGCTCTCAGTCCCTCTCGAAGTCTCAGCCTCCTGGACTAGAGCTGCAGACAGCCCAGCCCAGCCCAGCCCCTTTCCGCAGCCCCCTACCCCCCCGCCCCCCTTCCTCGGGGGTGGGGCAATGGGGCCCTGCTCAATGCTGTCTGACGCCAAAGCCCATGTTTATGCCACTGTACCAGGCTCATTCTGAAGCCCTTCCAACCCAAACTGCCCCCACGAAAACGATTCATTCATTGAATTTATTTATTTTATATCGCTATTTTTTTCTTACTACAAAGGTAGTGTGTTGTCCTGTGAAAATCAGGAAAGTGCAGGAATATGTAACGGGCAATGAAATCTTTAACCTCATTCCCCAGAAATAGTCATGATTAGCATTTTGACAAACATTTCTCCATATTTTTTATGTTTATAGTCTGATTATTTCTGTGTTCTCTCCATGGAGGCTACATGCTAATACCTACTGTTCTGTAACTGATTTTTTTTTCCGGTTGTGTATTCAAACCTCTTTTCCTCGGTGCATATTTTTCTTAGCGGATGATGTTTTCTTGTATAGATGTGCTATAACTTATTTGCTTGGTACAGTTTGCATTTGCTTTTAGATTGTTTCCCCCTTTCCCACACTATTACAAACAATGCTACAATGAAAATCCTGGTGTCTATATTGGACTCCTTTGTGTTTTATAATGTTTTGCTGATTCAAGTCGTTTGAAAAAGACTTCCATTTTCAACCTAAGTTAATTGGACAAAGTAATGAGCTTTATTGTGGCTTTTACATACTTACCCTCATTAATGCTTCTCACTAGTTTGAGATGGCACTTCTGTCCCTTAATAAATTCACATAAAGAATTGGTTCTCTTCAAGAGAACAAGATAAAATATAAAAACAGAGACGTAGACAAAACATTCTTAGCAATAGAGTATATATATGAATATATATATTAATGCAGACCCAGAAAAGTTTATTAGAAACTATACTGTACTACAGGATAGTTATAGAAATAAAATTTAAGATCTTTCTTGTACAAAAATGGTCACTAGTCTGCTTCATGAGGTCACCTTTCCCTTTACTAAACAAATGAAACAGAAGGAATCCCTATGCTCTGCAGACATTTGATCCACATACATTTTACACATCAAGGCAGGTTTATGTACTCCTGTTTCATCTTCTGTGAACTATCGCTTCCTCAACATTTCTTACCTCCTAGCCTCTCTCTGCTGATCACATTAGACCAGTCTCATTTTCTTCCAATTCTTGTGTCGCAAATTCTTCTGCTTTCCAAGTTATGACAAACCTTTGATATCAAGATAATGAAGTTTCCAAACCTGAAGGTTTATTAAAGATTCCTACAGCTAGAGACAGCATGGATGTTGTAGGTGTGTGTTTTAGCGAGAAGGTCTTAGGTGTTGTGTGGGGATTAAGTGTCTTCTTGGAAATAGAGAGCATAGCTATGACCTTGGTAGCCGTCCAAGCAAGCAGTGCTTGTGGTTTGTCCCAGAGTGTTAGCAGGGGAGATAGTGAGAAGATGGGCGGGGTTGGGGTGCGGTGCTAATTAGGACTTGGGTTGTGTAGGGATGGATTGGAAGGAGGAACATATTCAAATTTTGAGATTTTTATTTAACATCGTGTGGATGATGACCCTTTCACTGAGACAGGGGAGAATGGATTTAAGAGGAAATGAACGTTAATTTTGAGGCACCTGTAGAACATCCAGGTGGAAATACAATATTGAAGTTGAATTAGCATGTCTGAAACTCAAGAAAAAGGCCCGAGTAGAGGCTGTGAATCTAGAAACTGTCATTATATAAATGGCTCTTTAATTCACAGGAAAGTGCACCCAGGAAGAAAGAATGTATCAAACCGAAAGATACTGGACCCAGAAATGAGCTCTAGAGACCAGAAACATGTATGGAAGGTGTGGATGAAATAAAAGAAGCTGTAAGGAGTGACCAAAGAAAAGACAGGATTTGAAAAGAATTTTTAAGAAGTGGTTCTTAATCTGTGGATTGAGAAGGTCTAATGCATATCAGATCTTTACATTATGATTCATAACAGAAGCAAAATTACAGTTGTGAAGTAGCAACGAAAAGAACTTTTTAGTCACCACAATATGAGAAACTGTATTAAAGAGTCACAATGTTAGGAAGGTTGAGAACCACTGGTTTGCAGGATAGAGAGGTTGGGTTGGGGCTACAGTTTGAGTGTTCGAACACTTGCCTAGCATGCATGAAGCCTTGGGTTTGATCTCTGTCACAGGTTTTTAAAAAATACACATGTTGCTGATTTTTTTTTTGGTAGCTGGGCGTGGTGGCTTACAAGGGTGATTTCAGCATTTAGGGGCCAAAGACACCAGAATTACCTAACCTGGAAGACATAGGGGGAGAGAAGAAGGATGAATACATGCATTTTTGATGTTGAATATTGCTGAAGTCTAGAAAAGCAAGGCACAAAAAAAGTTTGGGCATGTTTACAGGTAAATCTCTGGTGAACTTCAAGAAATATATTCAGTACAGACATTTGCAGAGTCAATTGCTAATTACTTAACCTGATAGCCACTGTCTTCATTTTCTCTAGTCATAGAATACTCATGTTTAAGATGCATAAGCTCTGCCCTGGGTAAAAGCCAAGAAGACAACGGTCATACTTTAGGACAGCATTGCATGTAAGGAAAAGAACCTGATTCCTGACAACTTTTTGGAATGGACTGCATACCTCTGGCTTTCTTTTAAAGCAGGAGGAAGTGTATGTCTCATTTAGCCATTATTATTTCAGAGTCTATGCCATGCAACAGTTTTCTGGTGGTTCTGAATGTCATATATGGTATTCGTGACAGTGAGCAGATGTTTCAAGGAACACTTGAGCCTTCCATATATCCTTATCTGGCAGCCTTTTCTGCTGATTGTTTTTCCTTCTGCAGAGTATCAAGTTGCCTTTATTCGAGTTAAAATGAGCACTTCACTATCAGCTGATACTTTCTCTAGCCTGGGAACTTCTTCTCATGCAGCTGCTTCCCTGGTGCTCTGTCTACCCTCCCTTACAGTTTCCACCATACATTTAGAGTCCCACATTGTCTTACTTGTACTCTCGGGAGGAACAGAATTAGAACTTTGCAAATTAGAAAATTCCATGAAGTAAGCTAAATCTCAGTCCAAGTTCATCAGAGAGGCAATGCCCTTCCTCTGTTTTACTGCCTTCCTAGCACACTGTCATAAATATCCTTATCTTAGGACCCAGAGATCAGAGAACTGGTGAGGGGGGGACCATGTCCTACCTAAGAGGAAAAAAAAACCAGTCTTCCCTTTGACTAGAGAAATTTCCTTCCATTTTCTTCATGTGTACTGGAGAATCTTTTGATATCAGCATTAATCTACAAAATCTGAAGAGCCTAAGTCATTATTCCCTAAGGCCTGTTTCCAATACCCATAGACCATCAGAAAATGGCGAGATTATGATCGGCAGATTAATGCGCTCGCCCTAGAGGGCGATGGCCTGAGTTTGATCCCAGGGTCCCACATGTTGGAAAGAGAGAAGAGAGAATGGCCACCAGTTCTTCTGACTTCCACATGTGCACCATGGTGCTCTCTCTCTCTCTCTCTCTCTCTCTCTCTCTCTCTCTCTCTCTCTCACACACACACACACACACACACAGTATGTAATAAAAATGTTTGAAAAGAGTAAGTACCTAAGATTACATAGGTCCCACATAACAACTTCGGGGAACCATAAAAAGCTGAGTTATCGTTAGACATTTCAATTAAGGAAATACAGAAGCCTGGCTAAATATCGCTTGCCAGAGAACAGCTGGATGAAACTGTCTTATGCAGGAACACAGTGATTCCAGATGCCACAAACTGAGAGACAGAGTGCAGAATAGCCCAGTAAACTTCTTTTCCCTTGAGCTACAGAGAACCAATGGTTAGGAATTTTGGAAAATTCAGAGACAATGCTGGAGAAGGGTGGTAAAAATTCCTTCCACACCTACTTACCATTTCTTTTGTCACCTAAGCTGCACAGCATAGCAAACTATAAATTTGTGATCAGACTTTCTCATTCTTCAAAGTCCACAGCCTTTCTCAGTACTGGGGAACACCCAATGCTCTATGCTTGGTGAGCCTTTTCTGTCCTCTACCCTTATTGGCAGCTTACTCCTTTCCACTTCTCTCTCTCTCTCTCTCTCTCTCTCTCTCTCTCTCTCTCTCTCTCTCTCTCTCTCTCTCTCTCTCTCTCTCTCTCTCTGTCTCCCCACCTCCCAGTAAGGTTTTACTATGTAACCCTGGCTTCCCAGGAACTCACTAAGCAAACCACACTGGTCTTGAACTCATAGACACCTCTGCCTATATCTACTTCTAAAGTGCTAGGATTTTAAAAGTGGGACCAAACCACTGTTTTCTCTGTTGTAAGGGAATTTAACTCACTCTGTGTTACTCCAAACTCTGAGAGAGACTTTTTTGCTAACTAAAAGGCAGATCCCCCATCTATATGGAATCCTGATATCTACTTCTGGACTAATACCACATCTCCCAGGTCTTTGTACAAAGAAGCCTCCTAAAATCAAACCTGTGAAAAGGATTGGGCCATCGAAAAGAAAATGGGGACCAACTCTCTACTTGGCATCATCACAAAGGTGGCCCTTGCTCATAAAAGGCTTAGATTTCAGCGACTTGTTTTCAAGCCCTCTTCTGGCTACAGGGAGCTGTTTCTTTACCCCTGCTTCCCAGGTAAACTTTGCAAAAGCATCAAGGCTTACATTTCTACTGTGTGAGCATCAGCCTCATTCGATAGAGGACAACATTGGGACACAAGAACGGGAACTTACTAGAGGTAAGCTTTCATCTAATGGGTATGCTGCAGCACAGAGGGAATTTGAGCCCAGCTCAATGGCTGTCAAATAAATCCATTGATACCATGATACTACATTGCCTGTGAGGTGTTAAATCCCATATGCTTCCCAAGCACTGTGGTTTGGTTTGGATGTTGTTTCTCTCTTAAAGGTTCATGTGCTGAAAGCTTCAGACTCCGTGGACTGATCTGAATTGATGAAATCTTTCAGAGATGGGGCCCAGTGAAAAGCGACTAGGTCACTGGGCTAACCGCTTTTGGGAGAGATTGATGTCATTCTCCTGGGATTCCGGTGAGTTCCTATAGTTGTAAATTGTTACTAAAAGACTCACACCTCACCATTTGACCTCTCCTTGTTTGTGCTTCCTCCATGATGCTATTAGTCTTGTTGAAATTCAGGCAAGGCTGCAAGAGATGGGACCTACTAATCTTGGACTTTGAACATGCAGCCTCAGGCACATTGCTATAGCAATAGAAAACAAAACACCAGAACCCTTCCTAAATATGGTAAAGACATTACAGTATGATTTTCATCTGTGGAGGCAAGGCTAACTGGAGATTCCCATTTAGAAAATGTCGTAAGTCATATACATTTCAAGCCAGGTTTGGTGATGGAATAGGATGATTGCGCTGCATTCCACGCCAGACTGGTTTACATAGTGAGTTTCAGGCCAGCCAGGGCGTACAGTGTAAGACCCTGATTAATGGGGGGAAACATTTTATTTCATTTGTGAGGTCAACATAATGTTTTTAATATTTTTATTAAATTCTGAAGTGTACATGATAACAACTCAAAAGAATATTATAAAAATGGTCCTATGTCTCAACCCTTCACATCTCTACCCTACACTTCTGAAGACACCTTTTAAAATGTTTTGTGAAGTCTTTGTGAAAGTAAATATTGCATTGATGACCTTATGTTCCCTCCCCTTTTCCTCTCCCCCTCCCCTTTAGCCCTCTTTGTTCCCCAGGCATTTACACTTTTCCTTTCATATACATGACTGTAGATACAGTCTAAGAAACGCAAATAAGAGAAAACATATACACCTTTCTGAGACAAGCTTAATTTTCTTAATAAATTCTCATCTCCAGTTGATTGTGTTTTTGTAGAAGCAATATAATTTTGTTCTGAAAGCCACTCTTCATCTTATACTCACCATTGGGTCTCTCTACAACTCTTGATAATGCTATCTCTTAGTTTATAACATTGAGACAATATCCTACTCATTCCCTGAATGGCAGTGAAGAAGCTCTTCATGCCCAGAGCTTACTTTGTAGCCTGAAAAATATGTAGACCTCTATTTCTCTTTTGTCCACTTTTACAGTGATTTCAACGGCCTGCTTTTAATTTTATTTTTCAGTATTTTTTATTTTTTATTATAATTATACCCTTCCCTTTCCTCCCCCCAATCCCTCCCATGTGCTCCTCCCTTGCTTTCCTGTCAAATGCATTGCCTCCTTTTAAAATTTGTGGGTACAGTTTTTCTATGAGTGTTTATGTGTGTTATATATATCGATAAATATATGAATATAGCGCAGTTATATCTGTGTTTTCACAGTTGACCACTGGGTATGGGATAATCAGTGTGCTCTGTGGTTTTCACAGTTGACCACTGGGTATGGAGTAATCAGTGTGCTCTGTGGTTTTCACAGTTGACCACTGGGTATGGAGTAATCAGTGTGCTCTGTGGTTTTCACAGTTGACCACTGGGTATGGAGTAATCAGTGTGCTCTGTGGTTTTCACAGTTGACCACTGGGTATGGAGTAATCAGTGTGCTCTGTGGTTTTCACAGTTGACCACTGGGTATGGAATAATCAGTGTGCTCTGTGGTTTTCACAGTTGACCACTGGGTATGGAATAATCAGTGTGCTCTGTGGTTTTCACAGTTGACCACTGGGTATGGAATAATCAGTGTGCTCTGTGGTTTTCACAGTTGACCACTGGGTATGGAATAATCAGTGAGCTCTTCCCTGGAGAAGACCATTTCTCCCTCTCTCAGTACTTCTTAGTTGACTGTCGTTCCTTGACTAGGGGTGAAGTCTCGTGGGACCTTTCCACCGTCTTTGTTAGCATGTCTGTTGGGATCTTCCTTGTTCAGATCATTTTTAGGCAGCCATGTTGTTGAGAGACTTTATGGGACTAGCTTCTCAGACATTTCTAGAAGACAACAATCTCACGGCAAACTTTGTTTGTCTGGTTCTTAGAGTCTTTCTTCCCCCCTTCTGACCCTTGAGGCTTAGGTGGAGGGGTTGTGTTGTATGTCTTTCAGCTGGGACTCCACGCCTCAGCAGTTTGATTGGCTGTGATTTTCTGTAATGGTCTTTCTTTCTGTTGCAAGGAGAAGTTTCCTTGAGGTGGGGTAACAACTATACTTATCTATAAGTATAAGTACCAGAAGGCAATACGCCAGCTTCAAAGGGAGGGAGACAGCCATAGTACTGCAGAGCATGATGTCGAGGAACACATCAGCAACTGGCATGGCACTGTAGCCCTGCGAGTGCAATAGTAGCGTGAATACACTGGCAGTAACCAACATCTCTCTGGGGAAATCCTGCCTGGTACTGGAAACCTAGCCAACTATCAGGGTCCAGTGAAGTCGTGGATCTTGGAGAAGAACCTACAACCACCACTTTACAAAGCCAGCATCCGTCCTAACTGCCTGTTTTTAAAAAACAAAAAAAACATTAGCAGCACATTACCCATCAATGTCCTACATTATCTTTTGATCTTTCCTTTGACGTTATACATATTATTGACATTTATGTTCTGTTCTGCTGTATTAACGAGATCTTCCTCTCTTTGTCTTTCGAGAGTAGCTCTTAAACCTAAAAACCAATAAACAGTATTTACATTGTCTTCACTATGTAAATATTTTTTTCCCAAAATCCAGCTAAGTAGTGAGCCAAGAATACACTTCCTTCTTTGCAAGTCTGATGTCATAAAACTTTGGCCTCTTAAAGGAGTTTTCCTAGCATCAAGTTCTATGTTATCCTCCATTAGTTGCTTATAATCATATTTTATTTTGTTTTATACTTAAACCACTACTTTCTTGCATATATATAGATTTTGTAATGGGTTTTATTCTTCCATAAATTATATGCCTTTATTATGTCAACTCATTGAACAAATATTTATTGAGTGTCTGCTAGGTAGTGGATGCTGTTCTAGGAGCTGAAGACATAGTGAGAAGACAGACAGCAACGCCTGTTTCTCATGGAGTTGATTCTAGTGAGGGGAAGAAATGAAACAGCTGGTTCAAGAAATAAGATCTGTAACAACTCAAAGTGCCATAGAAAAAAACAAAATCCGGGTGTAATGGTGCACTCTTAACTGTAGGGTTGTTCAGAAGCCTAGGTAAGGGAGGTCTGGTCTGGAGTTTGAGAACAGTCTGCGTTTCGTAGTAGTAAAGCTTTGTCTCATAGAAACAGGAGGCAGAAAGACAGGGAGGAACTAAAAACAGGCAGAGAGAGAGAGAGAGA
>PVIH01024755.1:0-17082 GCA_004025045.1 Sigmodon hispidus | reverse complement strand
TTAATTTGTACGTCTGATTAGGATAATATGTATTGATGCAAAGTTGAATGTATAATTGCCCTATTTTGCACGTGTCTACCTCTGTCTAAAATATTTTGCACATTGATGTGTATTAAGTGTATTGTCATTTCCATAATGCAATTTCTACCTCTAATTATTTATGATAGTCATAACATTTGTTGTACCATACACACAAGTTTTTTTATATAAATCTGTTTAGATATATTTTTATATATAATGATATATAGTTAGGATATTGTTGCCACTTGATAAAAAAACGTGTATTTTGGTCAATTTTTCTAAGATTGTTATACTTGAAATTATTTGGAGGAGCTGTACACTCATTTTGGAATGCCTATTTTTACAATGTTAGCCTTACTTTCTTGGTTGATTGGGATTGCAAATTATGGTTACTCAGATTTATCACCTAACAGTCAGGATACTCAGGCTTTTCAGAAACATGTCAGAATATACCAAATAGATAGGTGTCTTCAACCACTTCATAGACCAAGAGAATATGGCATTCAAGATTTCATTATTTCGAATTTTCCTAGAGAGACATGACAACTCCTGGTATCACCATTCCTTTCTCAAGGTGGTGTTGAGCATCACAGACATCTTGCAAAGAGATTGTTTAGTTTGGCGAATAATGGCCTGAGGGGCAAAGGACTGCACTTGCGCCCTCTGCTATCAGCTGCTCACTGTCCAAAATGCACCTGCAGGATGAGGGATAGGAACTGCCGAAGCCTGCCTAGCCAGGATAAGACAGTCCTACCAAAAATACCCTGCTTCTATGGAGACTTGTCAGATATCATAGGCCAGTAGCCACAAGTATGGATGCTCCCATTACACAGAGAAGTGGTGGATGACTGTCCAAGTAGTTAACTGTCATTATCTTCTCCTATATTCTGGAAGTTACTTCATGCTTCCAACTTTAGGTATATATTTTCCTTCTCAGGTCTTGATGGTGTTGAAGATTAGATAGTGAGGTTGTTATTACTTCACATTCTAGCAAAGGCACTCGAGTCTTAGAACTCTATTATTTAGGATAAACAGCCTTAAAACAATCCCTGTACATTTTTTTGTATCAACATTTTAGATATTAAATTGCACTTTGTAGTTGTTTGCTAGCGGTAGTCTGACCTCACTTATGTTAGTTCCTTCCTCTTTCCCTCACACTGTCTTATGGTAATCCCTGTAGTATGTAGTTTTATACCTAGTTTAGAACCTTCATATTTAGACAAAATGGGGAGATGTAGCAGGAATCCCGGATTGTATGGGAGAGTCATTGCTTTCCAGGGCAGCGTGCACAGCAGTGGCGTAAGGAGAGGCTTCCGGGGCAGCACACACGGTGGCGGAAGAAGAGGCGGTGCTTCCGGCCCGAGCACGCAGCGGCTCCGTACGGCAGTGGCTGGGCTCTTTTGCTCATGATTCTAACAAAATAAATCTTATTTAAAACATATCAATTGGTGGCGGGTTTATTCCGCGATATTATTCCACAAATTTTCTTCAGTTCCTGAGGTAGACAGAGGAGTTTTGAAATTACCTTGGGCAGATGGTAATAGTTTTAATTCCTGTTGGGCAAATTGGGAAGTTTCTTGAGTTCTCATGGAAGGAGATCTGAGTCTCAGATCATCTTGAACATATGGCAAATGTTCTATATTCTCAAGACTAGGTGGTGAAATTTTCTTATACTCTTGGTCAGAAGTTACTGTCCCTAGAACTTTCTGAGCAGACAAGGGCATTGTCAGAGAACATTCAACAGGTAGAGACACACCTAAATCCACATTGGCAGATGGAACAGACCCTGGAGGCACTGAGGAAGGTTGTGAAGATCTGAAATCCCCTGTTGAAGAGTTGGTTATGTTTAGATTTTTACCTGTACATTTAGAAAATTCTCAATTTTCCTGTGAAGACAGGCAGGGTCCTTTGTCTTCTTGCAATAAAACCAAAGGACCAGAATGCACTTGGACAGATAAGGAAATTGCCAAGGGCCCTAAGGAAGATGGGGTGGGTTTTAGAGTCCCTTTTCCAGATACAGAAATGTCCACATGCTCTTTTGACAAGGACACAGGTCCTGAAGTGTCTACAGCACATGGATCTGTTTGTTGAATACTTTGGCCAGGCTGCAAAGCCTCAAAAGATCCATGGAAAGAACCAGAAAGTGCTAGCATGCCCTGCATGGGTGTGGAAAGATCAAAAGATCCTTTTATGGATAGGTAAGGTTCCCCAAGGCTCTGGGAAGAATGTAAGTAACTTAAGCTTGCCTGAGTAGATAGGGAAAGTTCCGGAGTCCTTTCGTTAGATATACCTGTCCTGGGGTAACTGTAGAAATTTTGAATGTTCCTGGAGTAGATGCTGTATATTCTGGAGTCATTCTGGGAGATAGCCAAGGTTCTAGAGACCCTTGTGCACTTATAGAAATTCTTGGAGACCAAAGAAAAGATTTCAAATTTCCTATGGTGTGTTTAGCATGGTGAGTATTTTCCTGAGATACAGGGTTAGATAGTGAATATGCTACTGTGCTCTGTGCCAAAGAAGACTTTGAGCATGTATCTTGTGTATGGGACAAAGTGCTTGAACGTCTTTGAGCAGATGAAGGATGTCTTACAGACCTTTGTGTACATGTTGACAGTCCCATAGTTATTGTGTACATAAGCAAGGACCCACAGTTCCTTGAGCAGAATGAGAAGTTGCTTTACTCCCTTCTTCTCAAGAGGAACTTTCCAGGAACTCTGGAGTTAAAGATACATATGTGGAAGACTGTACATGAGATGGAGAAGATTCCAAAGATTCTCCTACATGAGATAACTGGTCAGGACAACTTTGTGCACATGTGAATTTTCCAAGGGTGTCTTCATGAGGTGAACAACATTCTAGAGTTCGTTCAGAAGATCTGAAGGACTCAAAGAACACTGGGCAGATATGCCAATTTCCAGAGGCAAATGAGCAGAGAGAAGAGGGGCTGCTTCAGCTGGCATATGCAATGAAGTCTCTATACGTACTTTGTTATATGGTAAAGGCTCTCTAGAACCTAGGCTAGATGAAGAGTTACATACTGAACAGTCTAAATCCCTTTGGAGAGATGAGAAAGAACACTGCACAGATAAAGCTCCCTCTGAAGCTGGGGACAATTCCTTAGGCCCTTTATAAGATAGCAAATGTCTTAGAGTCCCTGCAACAGAAAGATGATGTTTCTGAGGACCTGGCGTAGATGGAACTGGTTCCTCTGGTGAAGAAAAACAGATCCTTGAGTTTTCTGGCTAGGTAAGAAAGGTCCTGTCACCCTTGGAGAAGATGCTGGACCTTGCACAGTACATTAATCCAATTTAGAAGACCTTGGAGCCTCCTGGAAAGAAGTGGAATGTTTCAAAACACTGTGAGAGAACAGCTTAGTTGCCACAGTTCCTTGTGCAGATGCTGATAGTATTATAGACCCTTGGGAAAATAGCAAATCTTGGACAGAGGAACAAGATTCTAGAGTTGCTTGTGCAGATAAATAAATTTTCAGAAGGCTTTGATAATTTGGCACAGATTGTAATAGCACCTGGGAAACTGGGGCAGATTTTGGGGGTCCTATAGTTGGTGGAGATGATTCTACAGTCTGTTGTGCAGATGCGCACTGTCCCACTGAACATTGGCCAGATGATAAATGCCCCTAAGAACCTTGAGAAATTGAGGGAGATACTAGAATACCTTGTTCAGAGTTGGCCATTTTCAGAATCCCTTTTCCTAAATGACAATGTCCCCCAGCACTTTTATCAGAACAGGATGATGATGCCATTGCTTGTGGTGATGAAGAGGTTCTCAGACATCTTGGAGCAGATGAGGAAGTTTCTGCCTTTCTGCAGTAGATAAAGAATTTGTGTATATTTGTGGAATTGCCAAAGAATGTGCTGAAGGTGGTGTAATCCTATTTTGGGTTTGATAACAAAACAGGAGTGCCCTTTTGACTGGCATGTCATATGTGAAGCTGTCTTGTGACAGGGACACTGTGAAGTTACTTTACATTTTCACCACATGGAAAAAAAAACTGTCAGTATAGAGTCTCACTCCTAAATATCTATAAGTCAACAACATGAGGCAAATGCATATGTAAAAAATTTACTAAAGCATATAATTCTCATTAAATCATAGAAGATAATAATAGGAGAGGTCACTAACCCAATTTCAACAAAGATTATATTAACTAGACAGAAATTTACTGAAGAAGTAAGAGATATACATAATTATCTGATTAAAATGGCAATAATAAGATACATATAATTCAAAAATAAAAAGGAATATGCATATTCTCAACTCCCATATGGCACTTTCTCTAAAACTGTCTACATAGCCACTAAGCAAATATGAATAAATTCAAAAAATAGGAGTAATTCTTTTTAACATATTGGGGCCAACATGGAATAAAGTAAGAGTTTAACAACAACAACCAACATAGAAAGATCTTTTATGTTCCTGGATAGCTTTGATCAACATGGTAGAAATCGCAGTCTTACAAAAACAACCTACTATTTCTCATAAAAATCCCAACATATTATGTGCAAAATCTGAAGTTAAAATTCTCCACTTCACTTTGAATAATGAACAAGTTAAGATTCCCAAAACATTTTTTTTTTCCACAAAAGAATCTCAAGAGCTATCAACATCTCCAAGTTCAAGATACACTATATAGCTATGGTAATAAATCCAGCAGGATAAGGACATAAAAGCAGACTTGTGTTAAAAAAATGTAATTATTTTGAAGATCCAGATATTAACCACTACATCTATAACCTATAGATTTTTGACAAAAAGTTCAAAAATATTCATCAGAAAATGCATAGTGTCTTTAAAAAATGGTGTTGGCATAGGTGAATGGCAGGGTATTCAAAATGCAAAGACAACCAAGACAATCTCCCTACACAAAACACAAACTCAAGTGCATCAAAGACATCAAAATAAACCCCAGCATCTCTCAATTTGTTAGAACAAAGGCAATATAACTACCATGGCATTGGCACAGGTGACCACTTCCTAAAGAGAACACCAGTAGCTCAGACACTAAGAACAACAAACATAAGTTGTACCTGCAGAAATTAGGAAGCTTCTGTAAGACCCTGGACACAGTCAGTAAGACAAAATGACACCATACAGAATGGGAAAAAATTTTCACCACTAAACAAGTGACAGAGAATTCATGTATAAAACAAAGAACTCAAGAATCTAGACCTCCAAAGCCTAAAATATGCATGTAAATGTAGGGTTCAGAGCTAAAAGAGCAAATTATCAGGAGAAGAACAACAAATGCTGGAAAGGAACTTCAAAAAGTTTTCAACATCTTGAGCCATTAGAGAAATGCAAATCAAAACAACATTAGGCTATCACCTTAACACCAATAAGAATGGGTAAGTTTAAAAATACAGAAGACAGTCTATGCAGGAGAGAATGTGGAGTGATGGGATCGAAGTGTTGAAGGAACTGTAAAGTTGATTATGCTCTTTGGAATATAATATAGATGTTTCTCAAAAAACTGGGAGTCAATGAATCAAGGATCTAGCGATATCTCTTTTAAGCCTAAACCATATGTATCACATTTGCTACTGAAATATAGCTCAACTATATTTATAGCAACATTGTTTGTAATAGTAAGAACCTGGAAACAACCTAAGTGCCCCTCAACTGAAGAATGGATCATAACCCTGGAACATGTACACAATGATGTTCTACTCAGCATTCAGAAAAAATCATATCCTAAAATTCATAGGAAAATGTATAAAATTGGAGAATATATTCCGGAGCCATACATCACAAACACAGGAATATAAGCAAGGGATGTTTCACTGGTTATTTAACTTTAAATAAAAAACAAAGAATTTCCAAGCTGCAAATCACTTCCACTGAACAGCTCTGAATATGAAACACTTTGAGTTTGAGTTTTGTGCAGAATAATAGGCTTGGATCTATTTGTATTTCTCAATACATAGCCATCAATTATGCCATCACAATTTATTGAGGATACTATCTTTTTTCCATTGAATATTATGAGTCTATATGTCAAAACTCAATTGTTTATAGCCCTTTGTGTTGATGCCAAGATCATCCAATAAACTCCTTTGTTTCCCAAGTCTGTATTCATGCCAGTACCACACTGTTTTTCTTATGGAAGCTCGACAATATAACATGAAGTCTGAGAAGATATTGCGAGGTTATTTTGTGTGTGTGTGTGTGTGTGTGTGTGTGTGTAAGCAAAATTGTTTTGGCAGTTCTTGGTTAGAGCTCTAGTAGTGTTTCTTTTACATATGTAGGTGCCCTTAAATTAGGTGCATAAATATTCAGGATTGAAATCTCATCTCATTTGATTTTTCCAAAGAAAAATAAGTAATTTGCATCCTGATCTCTTTTGATTGAATTCAGTTTGAAATCTTCTTTGTTAGATAATAGGATCACAATACAAGTTTGGTTTTTGGAAGTATTTGTATGGAAAGACTGATCTGAAATTTTTACTATGACCTTATGTTTTTCTTTAGAGTAGATATGTGTCTCTTGAATGCAGCAGAAATTTGCTTTTGGTTTTTTTAATCCATCTTGTTAGGGTGACTCTTTATATAAGTGAATTAAATTCTTTTATACAGAGGAATATTAATGACCACTGTTTGTTATGACCTGCAATTTTTGGTGTTAGTTTGTGTGTATTTTCTTTCTTAGCATTGTTCTTCTGTGGGATTTTCAGTTGTTTGAGGTTTCATGCTTGTATCTCCTTTCCTTAGTTTGGAGATTTCCCTGTAGTGATTTCTGAATGTTCAATTTGTGTGAAGTAATTGTTTAAAACAGTGTTTTTCATGAAATATCATTCTTACTCCACCTAGAATGGTTAATAATTTTACTGGGTATGGATATCTGGGTTCGCAGCCATATCTTATCTGTGTCTGATAACTTCTGTCCTGGATCTTTTTGCTTTAACTTTTTCTAATTATTAGTCTGGCATTATTGTGATGGATCTCCTTTTATAGGTATATTGGACCTTTTCCTTGTTGATGTTAATATCTTTTATTTTTTTGCTATGTTTTGTGGCCTGATTATTAAATCATGTGTAGATTTTTTGTGGGGTCTAGCATCTTTAGTGCTCTGTTAGCTTCTTTTATCATTATGGGCATATTCTACTTTAGGTTGTGGAAGTTTTCTTTCATGATTTTTTTTCTTCTTTTTTTGTATTTAACAAAAAAAGTAACATGAATTTAAAATGAGGAAAAGTTAACAATAACTATGAACAGGATAAGAATCATAAGCATGGCATATCAAGGTTGGTAATGCAAATAAGATTGCTACACATATATTTACTATTTGTTCAGCTTTCCCTCTGAATTTTTTTTTCGCATCCATGTATATCCTCATTCAAGGTCCCTTCCCCCTCCCAACACATCTTGACATTTCTCTTCTTTGCAACTCCCCATCCCTTCGCTGGACAGGGAGCAGACAGTCCTATGGTCCCACTGATCCAATAATGTTTGGATCAGTCACCAATCCTGGCCAAATTCAGTTTTGTCCAACTACCCTGAAGAATGAGTCTAGTATTCCTATAGTTGGAGTGGGGTTCGAAGGATCACTCCAGGGTGTTTCTGATCCCAAGCTATTCAGTGGTTGTGGTTTGTCACTTGGGTATGTTTGCCTTTTTTTTCTTGTTTGTTTGTTTAGAACCCACTAGGGAGTGAGTGCATCCCTCCTTATCTCTCTGAGATTGTGATACCTCGCTCAGGAGGATATTCTCCAAATCCCTCCATTTGCCTGCGAATTTTTGGATATCGTTTTTTCTTACTGTTGAGTAATATTCCATTGTGTAGATGTACCACAGTTTGTTAATCCATTCTTCAGTAGAGGGACATCTAGGTTGTTTCCATGTTCTTGCTATTACAAATAATGCTGCTATGAACATAGTTGAGCTAATACCTTTGGAGTGTGAATGTGCCTCTTTAGGGTATACACCCAGAAGTGTTATTGCTGGGTCCTTGGGGAGACTGATTCTTAATTTTCTGAGAAACCACCATATTGCATTCCAAAGTGGCTGAACAAGCTTAGGGGAACACTCTTTCATGATTTTATTGAACAAATTTATCTGTTTTTTGAGCTGGTATTCTTTTCCTTCTCTATGACTATTATTCTCAGGTTTGCTTTTTTCATGTGCCCCAATTGCCTTGAGCAGACATTTTGTGTTATGTCTTATGATATTAGTATATTCTTTCAGAGATTTGTCTATTTCCACTATTTAATCTTACACTCCAGTATTCTCTCTTCCATCTCTTAGATTCTGTTGGTCATGCTTGTTTCTCTACTGCAAAATTATTTCTACAGATTCTCTTTCATCCCTTCCCTCTTTGTGTGCCTTCTATATTATTTCAATTTTAATTTTATTTTCTGAAATGAATCTTTAATTTGTAGCATTTTGACATTTTTGGGTATTATCAAGTACTTTTTCATTTTTTCCAATATTTTTCTTCTAGCCCTTTAAGGGACTAATCATGTCCTCTTTTGATAATTCTATAATCTTCATAAACATTTTTTTATTGTTTTCTTCTTCAGATTTCTCTTCATTGCTCTCTTCAGGTCCAGGTGTTTAAAAGCATCAGTGTCTTCCAGTGGTGCCTTGTAGTTCCTTATACTGTTATATGTATTCTTTCACTTAAAACTGCCCATTGCTTCTTTGGTTCACTCATTGTCATGTCTTAGTGCAATCTTAGTCAGTTGTGACTACAGGAGTTATGTATCTCTTTTCTGCTCTTGACAGGTAGTTTGCATGATTTCTTACTCTAGTCAGGCCACAGGACCCTGCTGTCTGTAGCCTCCTGACTACCACTATGCCCTGTAAACCATGGGTTCATGTTGTTAACAAAGATGTCCTATCTCTGTGATAATGTAGAATGTCATGGAATTGGAATCTGGTAATCTGTGATGTGACTTTCAGGATTGTTGTGGAAGAATCTTTCAACACTTTGTGTAGGGCATGCCTTTTCATGTGGTCAAATTTGGGACTGTGTCTCTGTTCTCAAGGCTGAGGTCCTTGGGAGTAACAGAGGCTGTAACTTGCTCACCTCCAACTCCACTCTGGACCTGTGATCCTTTCTGTCTGAAGCTGTGTGATGCCCATTGTGCCCTAGACACCTTGGGCTCTTGTTTCTGTATACATATTTCAACATATATTAAATTGTTTATATGATTGACATGTATAAATAGAGTGTTTGTCCCAAAGTTTAATATTGTTTTGGTGTAGATAGTCTTTAATTATGAGTCTTAGTCTCTTGTTTCACTAAGATGATAAAACCTACTGGGCATAGGTACATATGTTCTTTAAGTTATAGTCATGCTAATTAAGTATCTGAATATATATTAAAATATAGCTAATAAACATACATTATTAAACACTTATAAACCTAGAAATATGGCATTAAATTGTTTTGTTTTCAAATTTGACTGCAAGGCACATAGTTCTTTGACTCACCTCTATTTCTTTCCCAAATGATATTTGGCATTAAAAGAACTCCACATTGATATTCCAATCTTTGCCAAAAAATGTCCTGCTGGGCAAAAAAATTGCCTTGCGTTGAATGCTGCTCACAGTAACTGATGCCTATTCCAAACAATAAGCACAAAATAAAAAGAAAATTATATCTTCAAAATAATTTCCAAAATTCCATCCTTCAGAAGAGATATCTCATATATAATAGTTAGGTATTAAAAATTTTAATTGTTTTAATGTTACAAAAAGTGTTGTGAAGGATGATCCTGGAAGCTGGCAGTTCTCTAATTCAATCTTAAATTTTAAAATTTGTTTTAATACTTCACTTTACTCATGTCATTTTATTTTTTTCTTTTGGTTTTTGATGAGATTAAAGAGTTTTGACATCTCACATCAATACTGAAAAAATTAATTAATATATTTTTAAGATAAACACACTTAAACTATTTAAATAAACATCTCTTATATAAAAAGACTCTATATTTGGTTTTGTAAATATTTATTTTTCTAAAATGGCCTTCTTTATAGGCCACTTTAAAAGAAAATGAGTAAGCAAAAGAAACATATTTTCTTTGTGTGAGTGTGTGTGTGTGAGTGTATGTGTGTTTGTGAGCATTGGGATTTATAAATCATCATGACTTGATTTAAAAACTTTTTACTATAAATGAACTGAAAGTGATCAATCAATAGAAGAAATGAGTGTTTGATAAATTCATTGACAACAAGATTCAACTTACTCAATAAATCTACTGTGAGTTATTTGTAATAATTTGTGAAACAAAATCAAAATATTCCTACATCTTGAATATAAATAGCTCTAGTCTTTTAATAAATACAATATTTTACCTTTTAATATTTACCATGTCTTTTTTGATTATATTTGATATATTTTTCCTTGTAAATTTGTATGTGGATATAGTGGATGTATTACCATGAATTTCAGCTATGATGATTTTGTGTTTGTAATTTAAAATGGAAACATTCTAAGGATTTTGAATTCATAAGAATTAAATCTAGGTGTTTCAAAGATGAAGTGCTCATGAATTTGTGGTTTAATGGAAAACACATTTTTGGTTCATTATGTATTTTGTGTCTTGCAACCCAGTCAGATATTCTTGTTTTAGTTATTTTTTCCCCTCTTTATTTTGTATTTATCAAAAAAAAACAGTAAAAAGAATTTAAAAATGCAGAAGAGTTAACAATAACTATACAGAGTATAATAATCATAAGCATGGCTTATCAAGGGTGGAAATGCAAATAAGATTGCTACACATATATATTCTTTTTGTTCAGCTTTCCCTCTGAATTTTTTTTTCCATCCCTGTATATCCTTATTCAAGGTCTCTTCCCCCTCTCACCACATCTGGTCATTTTTCTTTTCTGTAACTCCCCATCCCCTCCTTGGCAGGGAGGAGACAGTCCTATGGTCTCACTGGCCCAATAATGCTTGGATCAGTCTTCACTGCCGTTTTGTCCCCCATCTCTCAAGAGTGAGTCAGGTATTCTTATAGATGGACTGGGGTTTGAAAGGTCAGTCCATGGTGTTTCTGATCCCAAGCTGTTCAGTGGTTGTGGTCTGATGCTTGGGCATGTTTGGCGTTTCTTCCTGTTTGTTTGTTTAGAGACCACTAGTGAGTGAGTACATTCCCTGCTTATCTCTCTGAGTTTGTGATACTTCGCTCAGGAGAATATTCTCCAAATCCATCCATTTGCCTGTGAATTTTAGGATATCATTTTCTCTTAATGCTGAGTAGTATTCCATTGTGCAGATGTACCACAGTTTGCTAACCCATTCTTCAGGTGAGGGACATCTAGGTTGTTTCCAGGTTCTTGCAATTACAAATAATGCTGCTATGAACATAGTTGAGCTAATAACATTGGAGTGTGAATGTGCCTCTTTAGGTTATACACCCAGAGGTGGTATTGCTGGGTCCTTGGGGAGATTGATTCTCAATTTTCTGAGAAACCTTCATATTGTATTCCAAACTGACTGAACAAGCTTACAATCCCACCAACAATGGAGGAGTTTTTCCCTTGCTCCACATCCTCTACAGCATAGGCTGTCATCTGTACCTTTTATCTTAGCCAATCTAACAGGTGTTAGGTGGTATCTCAAAGTAGTTTTGATTTGCGTTTCTCTGATGGCTAAAGATGAAAAGCACATTTTCAGGTGCCTTTCAGTCATTCATAGTTCCTCTGCTGAATATTCCCTTTTTAGATCTGAACCTCATTTTTTGATAGGGTTATTCAAGGTTTAGGGATCTAAATTCTTGAGCTATTTATATTCCTTGGAGATCACTTCTCTGTCACTTGTAGGGTTGGTGAAAATCTTTTCCCATTCTGTAGGCTGGCGTTTTGTCCTATTGACAGTGTCCTTGGCATTGCAGAAGTTTCCCAGCTTCAGGAGATCCCACTTACTGATTGTTGGTCTTAGTGCCTGTGCCACTGGTGTTATATTTAGGAAGTGGTGGTCTGTGTCAATTTGTAGAAGTGTATTTCCCACTTTCTTTTCTATTAAGTTCAAAGTGTTTGGGGTTAATTTGAGGTCTTTGATCCACTTGGATTTGAGTTTTGTGCAGGGTGCCAGGCTCGGATCTATTTCCATTTTTCTACACACTTCCTTCCAGTTATGCCAACACCATTTGTTAAATATACTATCTTTTTTCCATTAAAAGTTTTGGACCTCTTTGTCAAAGATCAGGTGTTCATAGGTTTTTGGGTTAATGTCTGGATCCTCAATTATATTTCGTTGGTCCACAAGTCTGTTTTTATGCCAGTACCAGGCTGTTTTTATTACTGTAGCTCTATAGTATAGCTTGAAGTCAGGGATGGTGATACCTCCTGAGGTTCTTTTGTTGAGTAAAATTATTTTGGCAATCCTGTCTTTCCTGTTATTCCAAATGAAATTGAGTATTATTCTTTCAAGGTCCAAAAAATATTGTGTTATGATTTTGATAGGCAGTGCATTGAATCTGTAGATTGCCTTTGGTAGAAATGCCTTTTTTTCTATGTTGATCCTACCAATCCAGGAACATGGGAGAGCTTTCCATTATCTGATATCCTCTTCAATTTCTTTCTTCAACGATTTAAAATTTTTGTCAAATAGTTCTGTTACTTCTTTGGTTATAGTTACTCCAAGGTATTTAATACTATTTGCAGCTAATATGAAGGGTAATGTTTGTTTTAGTTTTTTTAGTTTTATTTTTTTAATAACAGCTACTGATGCTACACTTACCCATTCTTCTGCTTCTGACTCAGCCCTTCCTTGACACACCTCAACCTTCTCTAAAGTGTTAAGAACTCAATGGAGAAACAGCCAAATCTTTATGAGATATTTTGGAATATAAGGATAAGTCCTGTCATGAAAAGAAAAATTAAAATCTCAGATTTTAGTAACATAGCAGAACATATATGTTAGAGTATTCAATTCATTCACCTGATGGGGTTTAAAGAGTTCTCCTTGGGTTCAAAAAATGGGGTTCACAAATAAAAGGCAAATTCTCAGCAAGGTATTTACAGTTGCCTGAAATGCACTTGAAAAAGTGCTCAACATATTTAGCCATCAGAGAAATGCAAATCAAAACAACTTTGAGATTCTACCTTAACCTGTCACATTGGCTAAGATTAAAGACACAGTTGACAGCCTATGCTGTAGAGGTTTTGGAGTAAGGGAAACACTCCTCCATTGCTGATAGGAGTTCATCCCTTCAACAATGTAGTTCAGCCACGCTGGATAGCAGTACAGTGTTTTCTCAGATAAGAATTTTTTAACAAACTGTGGCACATCAACCCAATGGAGTACTACCCAGCAGTAATTAAAAATGATATCCTACCTTTTCCAGGCAAATGGATGGATTTGGAGAAAATTCTTCTAGATTAGGTATCACAGATATGAAAGACAAGCAGGGTATTTACTCATTTGTGGATTCTAAACAAGAAAGCAAAAAGCAAATTATGTCCAAGCTGCAAACCACAAACACTGAACAGCTTAGAATCTAAAAATATTAGGTCGGCTGTTGGATCATATTATCTCCAGTGGAATATCTGACCCAGTCTTGATACTGTGGTAGGAAAGAGTACCCGCCTAGAGTGAATGCTGAACTAAGCCACCTTGGGAAATTGGGAATTCCTTTTTTTTGCAGGAGAGAATAAAATGTAATATGGAAAAAGGAAGGGAATTACAGGAAGAGACATGATGTAGAAATTTCTTTTACTAAGGTATAAGTAAATGTAAATTATTTCTTTATTAATACTACAAATGAACATAAAAAACTTCGTGTTGACCATTATTTATTTTGTCATGTTAATTTAACATTTACATAAAATTATACTCTTGAGTATTCTGGTTAAAATACCATAGAACCCCAAATTTGGAGATGTGGAATCATGCTGAAGTTTTACTATAGAACTAATGCTCTGCTAGCTAGTCAACCAAAAAAAAAGAAGACAAACAGCACTTTCTGAAATCCTAGGAATAAACATGATTTAAAATGTTGAGTTACGCTCCTTAGAGGAAATAATATTTTTAATATCAAAATTCTTTTGACGATGTTGATTACACCTCCCTGTCATTTTCATCTTTTGTTATATATCTTAACTTATGTACATAAACTAAGTGAATCACACTTTCACTAATGGAGATAAAAAATGTTAAACTGAGAAGCACCATTTGTGGTCTCATGTATTATCTGTCATTCTCAACTACTGCCTGTTATTTTATCTACATCAACTATTATTAATATGCCTCATTACTCAAACTTCCATCCCTTTTATACAAATAAATTTAAATCCTTGTAAAAATGTTTGGTGAGCACACTGGCAACTGTAGATTAGAAAAATGCCATGAACAGCTTCATTATTATTCTTCCCAATGAATCAGTTCTCTTTGGCACACAATTAGTCAACTTTTATTAAATGACTAATCTAGAACTTGGGGCCTATAAGAAGTGCTGTTACTTGGTGGAGGACTCTTGCTAATTGTATCACTGGGTCTTTGACAGCACTGCTAGGAAAAGAGCAGTTTAGGTTATTTTTTTTTCTAGCTCTCCTGGGCATAACTTATTATGTCAACACTCAATTGTCAGGAAAAATTACATTTTCAGCTATTTGTAATTGGTTTTCTTTGCAAATTATTTTTGATTACTAATAAGTGGCTCACATCACACTAATCACTATGGAAACTTAGACTTTCTGCATATCAAAGTTCTACAGAAATAGTCAGGGTTTGATTTTTTTTTAACTGCAGAGCAAATTGGTCTTGTTTATCTCTAATGGAATAATGCTGCTAATTTATATATGTTTCCTATATTAATAAAAATATGTTAACTGCTCAAACATACTTAAATATCTTAAATATCAGGCCCTCAACTTCAGATAAATATTCAAAAGCATAAAAAGAATGTTTGATTCATCTTTGAGAATGTCCCTAGTAATCCAATAGATGGTATTTTTTTCATTCTTTATTTTTTTTCTGAATCCTAGTAGGTATATCCTGGTTTACAACTTTTTTGTATAGATATTTTAACAGGAGATGTAAAAAAAAAGTTATACAGAGTTTTAACTAGTGGTAGTTACAAAATTAAAAGCTCCTCCAAACATAACATGGCACCAGAAGAATCCAGTTAAATCATGACAATAATGTACAGAATGACACTAGATGACCTGCATGTCTCTAATCAACTGAAAGCAGTCTATTGTTAAAAGGAATGACATTCTACTTTTGATTATTAACAATAATCATGAAAAAAAATTACTGGCGAAAATTGTTCCAGCAAAGAAAATATTGACCTCGACTCAATACTGACAACTGTGATTGAAATTTCAATAACCCAAGAGATTTTTTCCAGAATAAGACTGCAGAATCACATAAATCCTTGAGCTCAAAATTCCATCAATCCCTCTGCTTGCTCTAGAATCAGACCAAAATTTAGACCTTTGACCATATCAACAATCTCTTTAAGTTCAGTGCTCTGTTGTAATTACCACTATTATTAACCTGAGAAAATTATTAGTTTGAATTCTTCTGTTGTAATAATATTTTGCATGGGTTTTGTACTGTGGTATGACATTTCAACAGAGTCCATGCAGAGTGGAGCAGAGTAGATCCCTTGTACCAAAGCATACCCATAACAATTTTATTGAGGAATCTCATGTTTGCCTGTAAAAAACTTAATGAAGAACCAAGGAGAATTTCTGTAAAGTTTTATGCTGCAATGATTTATTGGAAATGGGGTGACTGTTCTGTGTGATGTAAATAAACTATCTGATTTTGCTCTGTAGAGCACCGTAGAAGTGGGTGGAGTATCAGAGGAAGAGACAAGCAGAAGGTGGGTGGAGTTAGTCAGCCTTCATCCAAACCCAGAAGGAGGAGTATGTAAAAGATAGAGGTGAGCCTTGGGCCATGGGCCATGTGGTGGGAAGATTAAAAGAAATGGGTTCATTTAAGATGAAAGAGCTAGCTAGTAATGTGAATAAGACACAGGTCAAAAAGTATGAAGTAAAATAAACTTCTGATTCATTTCTTTGGGGAACAAAGTCGCCACGTGGACCAGGTTCCAAACCTCCTCCTAGGACCAGGTTACAAAACCTCTGGGCCAAAAGGGCCTAGGAAACCTCCTGTAACACATTATATTTAAAAAAGGCATCTCTTGTTCCAATACATTCTAAGCTACTTCCAAATTCCTTTTCTATCAAGTTAAGTGTATCTGGATATATGTTGAAGTCTTATTTTATGCATGATGGTAGAAATGCCTTAATTACTGTTGTTCTTAAAATGAACTTGGTATCAGGGTTGGAGGTACCATTAAAAATTAATTTCATTATTATGGATTTTTTTTCAATATGAAGCCAAGTGTTGTTATTTTGGAAACATGCAATGTATTGTGTATGAATTGCATTGAATCTGAATTTTTTTGCGGAAAGAATGCCATAATAATTATGTGAGACCTACTTAAGTATTAGATGTAGAAATATTTTCATTATATATTCCCTGCTCCTCCTTTTTCTCTCCTCCCAGTTCCTATCAGTCCTCCCTCAGCATTCCCCCACTCCATCCCCCATCCTTTCCTGAAGGAGAGCAAGGATTCCCAACATGGTGAGTTCAGTGTGTAGTATCCATTTGATGTGATGAACAAATCTTTTTGAAAACTTAAAAAAAAAAGAAATAATAAATTCTGGATTACAAGTTGAAAATTAAAAAAAAAGAAATCTTTTCATTTTCTGATTTTTTTTTTAAACTAACAGTTTTGTCTATCACGTCTTGGAGTTGTCAAATTAGATATCTCAAAGAAATCACTTACTAATTTTGATATAAAAAAAGTTCAATGATTTTCTGATTTCTTTATCTGACCATTTATTAATTATTTATAAATGAGTGAGTTACTTTTTATAAATATTATAATGTGCTATACTACTGGAGTGTTATCAACAGTACAGATTCCAGTATAGAAATGTGGGAGTTACCTACCTATGTAATGAGTGTTAGAACTCTAGAATTGGAGTGAAAGTTACCCTGAAAATTTTCAAGTCAGGATATCTCTAGAACTACCATGTAACCTCTCATAGCTGCAGTGGCAATGGACCATCTAAACTCT
>PVIH01024754.1:0-22103 GCA_004025045.1 Sigmodon hispidus | reverse complement strand
AGAAGAGGAAGTGAGGGGGAGGGAGGGGTCTGGTTCACTTCTGGTTCCGGAGCTGATTGGACAGCCAGTCTAGTCCTTCATAGAGCCCATCCCCGCTGGTGGCACAGGTGGCCTGAATGTACCAGTTCCTGTGGCGTAGAGAGTGCAGCCCCAGCTTGTCTGTGATTTCGGCCGCATTCATAGCATTGGGGAGATCCTGAGAGAAAGGAGGAATTAGTGCCAGTCACCCAGGGCAGCAGCCTCTCACCCACCCTCTCTTTTCCCTGATACAGGTTTTCCAGTGGGGAAGGATCATGTTGCTGCCTACCTGCTTGTTGGCAAACACCAAGAGAACAGCATCCCGGAGCTCATCTTCAGCTAGCATCCTCATGAGCTCTTCACGGGCCTCATTCACACGCTCTCTGTCATTGCTGTCCACTACGAAGATCAAGCCTGCAATACGGCCACATTACTGCATATTCAAACACCTCCCCACTTGATCCAGTCCTCCCAATGGCTATGATGCTTAGTGTGGCTTTATGCCCTGAAACTGGCAAGGCCATGAGGCTCAATGAGCAAGTGCATCCCTTTGAGGCAAACAGGAGGAATCCAGAACAAGGATTGGACCCTCACCTTGGGTGTTCTGGAAGTAGTGGCGCCACAGCGGTCGGATCTTGTCCTGGCCGCCCACATCCCACACGGTGAAGCTGATATTCTTGTACTCAACTGTTTCCACGTTGAAACCTGGGGGTGGGCAGGGTTACAGCTGAGTTCCCCTTGTACTCCAGAACCCCAAACCCACCCCCACCCTAGTCCTGGTCAAGCTTCTCACCAATGGTGGGAATGGTGGTCACAATTTCACCCAGCTTCAGTTTGTAAAGAATTGTTGTCTTTCCTGCAGCATCCAGGCCAACCATGAGAATGCGCATTTCTTTTTTGCCAAAAAGGCCCTTGAAGAGGTTTGCAAAGATATTCCCCATGCTTGTGGACAGGTGGAAGCGATACTGGCCAGAGACCTGGGGAAGCAAGATGGCCAGTTTAGGCCCCGTGGCAGGTCAGAGATACACACTCCTAGGAGTCCCCTGCCCCAAGCCTTCTCCCCCTCCTCCTGAAACCTCATGGAGGAGGGGAGACAATTTAATCCCAGATTCCAAGTGGCAGAAAAAAAACAAAACAAACAAACAAAAACCCTGTCCATCAGACTCTCTAGACATCTAAAGGCCACATACTAGACTAGGAAGGCACAGATACCAAAACAACCCTTGCTTCCTTGCTTCCCAAATTTATTCACCTATCAGGGAGGGCATCTAACTACAGCCATGCATACTCACACTTGGGAGTTGGCATGTTTACTCTCTACATCTCTTTCAAAGTTTCAAAGTGCCAAAGTACCGCAAATTACAACTAGAGAGCTGGTCATTCTCTAGGCTTGATACTACATTCCAAATATTCCACTGCCCCTGGGACAGCAGGACAAGCCCAGAAAGAACTGTGGTGTCACCTCTCTAGGCATTTCTGTCATCCAGGTCACGGGAGACAGTTGTTAAGGCAATGATCTATCCATCTCAAGCAGCCCAAGAAGGTAGAGACCAAACAGTAGGCCAATGGCAACACATTCTCTTGAAGACCTATATAAAAGGATGCTCCTATGAGGACAGGTAAACGTGAGGGTGTGTTCCTGTATACAGAGTCAGTGGGGCCCCATGGCAGAACAGAAATGCTTGGAGTGCCAACTAAGCTGGCACCAATTTACTAGAGCGTATCAGATGTTAGGGGCTTCTGGAAAGGATAGTAAGTCTTCCAGGGCCCTAGTCTCACTATCGGTGACCACTTTTATTCTTCATCTAAATGGATTTTGCTTCTTTTCTTAAATGCTGAGTGTTAGCTCTTAATAGTAAAAAGCAAATAGAAGGCCATGGAGCCTTCAGAAAGAGATGTGTCTGCGTACTAGCCATGGCTGCTAACCTCACAGGAAAATGAACAAGCATGGTGTGAGATAGGATGACAAAGCTTCCCTATATATTGTCCTTCTGTGCTACTGAAACAGAACACCACAAGGTAGGCAATTTAGTAACAACAGATGAGCCAGACATACCAAATCATGGCCTGGTGGGTTCTAGATGTTTGGCTCTAAGATGTGGCCTTCAGCTATATCCTCCAGAGTGCAATGCCAAGATCTCATGTGGTTAAGTAAGTGCGAGTGTGCTTTCAAAACAAAGACAGTCCTTATCCATTCTTGAGGGTGAAACTGTAAGACCAAATATGCCCAACATTACTGTACTGGGGCTCCATTTCCTATGTATGAACTTCAGGGACACATTCGGACCACACTCAATATATTCAAAAATGAAGGCTCCCGGAAAGCAGAAGAAAAATATAATACCAAGAGGATAGATATAATTAGAATATTGGGGGGCAGAGGCAGGAGGACAGAAAGTACATGGCTGGAACATGTAGTGAGACTGTCAAGAAAAAAGAAGAAAAATCTGGGCATGTTGAGTCATATGCCTGTAATCCCAGCACTAGGGAGGTTGAGGCTGGCAGACTTCTTCAAGTTTAATGCCAGCCTGAATTAGAACGAGACCCCACTTTAGGGAAAAAGAAAAAAAAAAAAAAACAGCCATGAATGGCCAAAAGAGAGAGAAGAACAGAAAGATATGAGAAGGAAGAAAAGACAGATGGATAGGACAGATTAGCAGAACTTGAGAGAGGAGACTCTTAGCTAGGCAGGAGGAGCACATGCTCCAAGAGCTGAGGCCAGCTGCCAACACCGTGACAATCAGTGCTGGTGGGAGGAAGACTTTCAGGCAATGCTCTTGAAAAATTCTGAGTTTATGGCTCTCAACCTTTAACTCCTACCAATTACAGACAGGGAAAAGTAACTAACTTCAACATGACACAGCATCCCCCGAGGATCCAAACCAGGCAAAAGGAAGGGAGCCCATGGTGAATTAAGAAGGGAGTCACTAGTTGCCATAGAGCAGGGAGCACACCACTTAACTTTTCTATCATAAGGTCTACTAATGTTGAGGAATCGGGAGAGTGAACAAGTACAGGCAAAAATCCAACGAGGCAATACGCAATTTACTTTAAACAAAAAAGCCCAACAAAAGCAGATGGATGGCTATCTACTTAGCAATCAGTTGTTCAGGCAAAAAAAAAAAAAATTCCACCTTCTAGCTTGGTGGTGGTGGTGGTGGCGGCACATCCCTCTAATCCCAGGTGAAAAGGACAGATCTCTGAGTTTGAGGCCAGGGTTGTTAACACAGAGAAGCCCCACCTCAAACAATTACAAAAATCCCATCTTCCTTCTAAATCACAAGAGGCTATCAATGGAGAAACAGTGGTGACCAGGGTATGCATGGAAGGCTGGTGAGGCAGAGAGGGTATAAAATAGCTCTTTATGTTCATGTGCTGTGTAGAAATCAACAGTAATTGCTATGATCCCAACAAATGTATCGTTGAGGCAAAGTTCAAGAATAATCAATCCTTGATAATGGATAGTGGGCCAGTCAAAATTAATCTGAACCTGTCTTGAAAAATACCTCCCCAAACCAACAAAAACCACAAGAGCACAGAGAGGAGGGGATACTTGTACCCTAACAGATCCCTACAGTAGCAGACAGACAACCTGAATAACTGTGTCTAGTAGCAGGGATCTCAGCCAAGTTTAATTGCACAGCTACATGACTGTCTCACTGTCCATGACTACTGGCAACCCAGTGCTGCTTTCTTGCACAAGATCTGGCACGGTCCACAGCTGAGCATGCAGGGCCTAACCTGTCTTCTCTACAAGAGGGCTATAAAAACCACAGTGACAATTTTCCTTCTTTCTTTTTTTTCTAAAGATTTATTTATTATGTATGCAGTGTACAAAAGAGGGTACTAGATGTCATTATTGATGATTGTTAGCCATCACGTGGTTGCTGGGAATTGAACTCAGGACTTCTGGAAGAAAAGACAGTGTTCTTAACCTCTGAGCCATCTCTCCAGCCCCTCCTTTCTTTTTTTAACAAGAATCACCAAAGGAAAAACCAGTCATACAATTCAATGAGATGAGCTCCAGATTTAAGACACTCAACAAGCACATAGATCACCCTGCTCACACAGGCAGACATAATCAGCACTTCTGCACTGGCATCCTCATGGTGCTTTATGTACTCCTTCTAGAACAGATCCTGACTGCATGATGCCTAGGCAAGGTGCTGTCACCTTCCCTCTACAATCAAACACAAGCCAAACCTGCTTTTCAGGTTCCTCTGCATTACTCCATTAGCAGGCAGTGAAAACAGACTTCCCAGAGAGTTCTTGCTCGTTTATTCTGCCTCCCAAGTCACCAAAAGGAAATGCCTTAGAAAGAAAGACCCACAACCTCCAAGTAGGAATGGGGTCAAGAAAGTTCATTCTTTGAGGAGGAGGGGACAATGGTTGAAGCAGCCTCCCCTTTGGCAACCATACTCCCCATACTGCTCTAGTCAGTAGCAGAGCCTTCCTGGCCTCTTGAGTAAAGGTGAGAAAACACAGCTGAGTCCACACCTACTCTACAGCAATAAATGAATGCAACCAGACTGGTTTAGCAGCTGAACAAGAGCCTGACTGGCAACCAGGGGGGGTCCACTGTCCTCACCAGACTCAGGGACTCAAGCACAAGTCAGACAACCTTTAAATCATACTGTGCTAGCTTGCCATTTCTCTCCAACTGTTGACACTATTTTGAAGGAATCCCAGTAGGAAGAGAGGTTTTTTGCTTTGGGCTGCAGAATGTTCTTTCCTGAAAAGGACTCACACTTACTACCTGAATGAAAAGTTGGTGACATTTTAAGATTAGTTCCTTTCTAGGGGGCTAGAGATGGCTCGGTAGGCAAAGACCACTTGCTCTGTTGCAAGACACCAGTTCCATTCCCAGCACTCACACGGTAGTTTACAACCACCCTTAACTTTAGTTTCAGGAGATGTGGAGCTGTCTTTTGGCCTCGGTGGGCACTACATGACACATATAGGCAAAACACTCATACATGTTTTTTTTTTGTTTTTTTTTTTAAGAAAAGACTCTAGAGAGGACTAATTCAGATGGAATGACTTAGTCAGAAAGTCCTTGTGCAGTAAGTATTTTACCGACTAAGTCAACTCCTTAGTTTCTCCTTTTTGTTTTAACACAAATTCACTGCAATATAAATTGCATATATTTACCTAGGCACGGTGGCACACTCCTTAATCTCAGCACTTGGGAATCAAGAGACAGGAGAATCTCTGTGAGTTCAAGGACAGCCAGTGCTACACAGTAAAATCTTGTCTCAAAGTTAATTAATTACATATGTTCAAACAACACAGATCAATAGTGTTTACTCTCAGCTATCATATTTGAGGAAAATACCATATCTGAAACTTCTCTGAAAGAACCTGAACACGAGCGGGAGATGGTTCAGCAGTTCTTCCAGAGGTCCTGAGTTCAATTCCTAGCAACTACATGGTGGCTCACAACGATCTGTAATAAGATTTGGTGCCCTCTTCTGGCTCACAAGGCATACATGCAGACAGAACACTATATACATAATACCCCCCCAAAAAGAAAAAAGAATCTGAACACAGCATAGAACATTTTTAGCTCAAGTTTTTAGTGAAGAGTAGCACTGTTCCAACAATGACACAATCAGATACATGAAACCTGAACCATCCACAAAACAGGATGCCTGTAACTTAAAGAAAGGTTTCTTTATAGTCATGTGAAAGATGGCTCAAGTGCCCCTCAGCAAAGCATTCCAGGCTTTTAAGTCTGGCGTGTTCATACAATCCAATACTGCTCTATATTTTGTCATTATTTCATAAAATTTGCTTAAGGGAAAAACTGAATGTGCTGATACTAGGAAAGGCACTCCTGTGAGGGCAAAACTGTGATGCAATCAGCATGTTCTATATAATAGGAACTGGAACACATGCCTTTGCTGCACACTGCCTCCCTGAGTTAAGGAAAGAGAAAATCCACCAGGTCTGATGTGTGTAGATGGGGTGATGAATGAAAATGAAGTTAGATCATTCTTTGCAAACTTAAGTGAATGCCCCCCATCGGTGTGTATACCGACATTCATGCAAATCTCTGAGCTGAGTTCCTGAACTACAGTAACAAGAATGTTGAACTTTGTTCTTTATGTTTCCTCCCTTTATTCTACTTAAGCATTACCCTCTAACATAACTACCCTCAAAATGTCACCAAACACATACACAGCCACATTAGCAGCTCTGAGCAAATACTAACTTGACCACCACATGGCCTGTAACTAGAGCTACAACAGGGAATTTTTGAAATACAATTTTGAACTTGTAAAGGCTCCAATGGGGAAACAATCTTACAATATATCTGTGTGCATGTTCTTGTAGCAGATGCCTATTGTTTGTGTCTTGTGTTCATCTCAACAACCGAATCCTGACTTGTAACTGGAAGTCAGGGCTTCCAGAATAAAATTCACATTTTCTGGATTTTCTTGTAGCACTGTATGCTCACAACACCCACCCAGGAGCAAAAGAACCCACACCCGTTTAACACAGCAGTTCTCAACCTGTAGTGAGACCTCTTTGGAAGTCTTATATCAGATAACCTGAATATCAGATATTTATAATCCACAACAATAGTTATGAAATAGTAACATAATGTTATGGTTGGGAGGTCACCACAACATGAAGAGCTGTATTAAAGGGTCCAGTATTAGGAAAGCTGAGAACCACTGCCCTAACACATGCTACTGTATTTCTACTTTGGCAGGTGATACTTATCCCACTGGAAAAACTCCAAAACCTTGGAATTGGAAATAGCTTAGCAGCAGAGCATTAGGTTTGTTCTCCAAAACTATAGATAAAATAAAGCAAAAGAAACACAAACATGCATCAACCCAGAAAGACATCTAAAATGGTGGAAAGCACAGTAATAGTACAACACAAGATGCAAGTGAAAAACCATTGTGACTGACGTCAGGAGATAAGGCTCAACCCAGCCCTCCCTAGTGACTCTAGCAGTCTTCATACCTTAGTCCATTTAACATAATCACAAGACTATGAGCCTGGGATCAGTCTGGTGCTTCCAGGGAAGACCCCATCTGACTCCTTGAAAGGCTCAGGTTAGCTGTGTACCCCCCTGCTAGCCCTTTACTCCTCATCCTTCCTGAACATTGTAAGGAGACAATACCAGCTAGCTGTGTACAGTTGCAGTTTGTTTTTGTTGTAGACTAGAACTGAGGGGAAATGACCCCCAAGATCAGACCCTGATCTCTCATCTTGAAATCCACAGAGCACTTATTTGCTAACATGCACATTCTCAAACCACTGAAGGCTCCTGCTCAAGCAATAATGCTGAGCCTCAGAAAGGCTGTGACTTCTCCATGGTACCCTGCTCCACTGTTCCTTACAGAAGGCAGAGTAGGCAGGCAGAAAGTCAAGCCAAGCATCACACACCCAAATTAAACACCACCCTGGGCTCAGGAGGAGCAAGGCAAATTAAAGTAATGCAGCTTTACCAGCTTGCCCTTTTGAGTTCCTTACCCCTAACACTAAGACACCCCCACACCCCTCACACACGTAAGTACGTACAACGTACTGACATATGCACACATGGGTGGGGCCAATGAATCTGGACATAGCATCCCAGAGGCCCTTTTCACACTGAAGAAAAAGGGAACTAGAACAAACTAGTTCATGGCGCTTTCATAAAATAAGCTCTTCCTCAAACCAGCTACAGTGAGCAAGGCACTCTTCTACTAAATTCAACATTAATGCTACATCTGGCCTTGCTTTTCGGACAAAGAGACTGATAGCTACTGGTGTATTTATTAAGTCAATCTTCGAAATTTGACTTTTGATGCTGCAATGGCTCAAATCTGAAATCCTAGCACTCTGGAGACTGAGGCAGTCTGGGCTACAGTTTCAAGTAGTCTCATGACAACAAAAAAAAGGCTAAAGATGGCTTGGCTGTTAATTATTACTCTTGCACAGGGCAAGAGTTCAATCCCCAGCACTTGTGTCAGGCTGCATACAATTGTTTGTAATACAGCTCCAGGAGGATCTGACACACCCCTGTCTCCTTGAGCATTGCATTCAAAACAATTACCTTTTTTAAATTAAAAAACAAAACCCTTCATTTATACCTTCAAGGAACTTCCATTGGAGGGTAGGGAGTGCCCTACCCCCTTCTTTTGAATACTTGCTCTTCAGGAAGAAACAAAAGAATAAAGTGTACAGGAAGGCTGAGCTGTCACTAGGCTCCCTCAGCTTTGCTGCCCCACCCTGCTGGAGTGAGGAGCACACAGAGGACAAAGAGCACATCCCCCCAACTGGCTAGCTACTGAGGCACTAAATGCCAACCACAGCAATCTCAAGGGCCATGCCGTCTCAAAGAACTTTTCCTGAAAACAGAGAAACATCACCTCCACCGCCCCCCCCCCCCAGTTTTCCTCTGTGTAGCTTTGGAGCTTGTTGTGGAACTCGATCTGTAGACCAGGCTAGCCTCAAACACCCAGAGATCCACCTGCCTCTGCCTCCTGAGTGCTGGGATTAAAGGTGCACTTGGCACTGCCGCCGACATCTGGCACAGAGAACAACTTTTTGTAAGGCATTGAAGAAAACAAAATGCACTGCCCTTGACTTACAAGGTGGTTAAAGCTTGGTTCCTGGAAGACTTGGAACATTTGTTAATATTATGCCAAAGAAAAGCTTTATCTTTCTGTGATCAAGCTTAGGCTATCACAGAGGGATTTTCCACCTACATGAAAACCACATAAATGGCTAAGTGCCAGACAGTGTTGCCTCCCTACCTGAGAAGACCGAAGGGTTCCCACAGATTTCAAACTATCCTTTCTGAGGACTACAAAGCAGCTCCAGGAATCAAGACCATCCTCCCACATGCTCCCCGCTGGTATCCAAACTCAGAGTTCACATATACAGCCCAGAGACCTGTGTCAACTGTCCTGGGCTGCTAAGAGGCCTCTGGTTCCTCCCTCAAACTTGCCAATCTTTTTCTATCACATCTCTGCATAAATGTCACCTGCAAGGTGACATTTCAGCCTCCTTGGATAGTACCCAGTGCCTGACCTGGTCAGTCTAGGAGGGTCAGAATGAACACTCCAATAGCAAACATAGACAAGTAGTTTTGTGTCCAATGCTAAGTAAGGCTGCCTCCTCCACCTTCTTCCACCAGGCCTCTCACAGGTGACTCCTTATCAGATTAGAGAAAGCAAAGCTGCTCTTTTTTTTTTTTTTTTAAGTTTTTAGTTTTAATTGATTTAATGTATACTGGGCTTTGCCTGCGTATATGCCTGTATGATGGTGTCAGATCCTGTGACAGTGGAGTTACAGCCAGTTGTGAGTTGCCATGCTACCATGTGGATGCTGGAAACTGAACTAGGGTCCTTTGGAAGAACAACCACTGTTCTTAACCTCTGAGCCTTCTCTGCAGCCCCAGGTTGTTTTTTGTTTTTGTTTTTAAAGTTTATCAAGGCCTTTGGGGTTAAAATAAAGATCACATACCTGCAGAGAGGCCAATCCTAATGACTATCAGGGAAACTACAGGGCCAACAAGCAATGCTGCACTATTTTAAACTATGCAAGAGTCTGTGTGAACATTCCTACACCAGTAACATCTAGACTCAGGTGTGTACAGACTGGGAACTAAAGGTAAAGCCATAGAGGAAGCAAGGTAAGCAGCAAACCTACCACAAGAACTGCTAGCTCTAAGCACATATTTCAGTTGATCACCTCAGTATGTCCGAAGTCTGCTATGATTTTAACAGAAGAGAAATGTTAAAAGCTGAAAATAATGCCAAGCAAAATTTCATCACCAAAGTCACTAGAAGATTGAGTATTTTAAATATTCTTATGTACAGAAGAGGGCGGCTTCAGAGGAAAACAGACATTTCAGGCCATTTAGCTGTGCCTTCATTTTCATTCTTCAGCAATGAATCTCACTAAAATCTAGAACCCCACCCCCCCACCCCCCCGCCTTTTTTTGGCCACAAGCACCTAAATCATACCAACAGAATTTAAAAAAAAAAAAAAAAAAAAGAGGAGGAAGAAAGAAAAACTTATCAGAGGATACCTAGAGAATCAGGGCCACAAACTTCCCTGTTTCAGCATATGCCATCACAAAAATATTTTAACTGATATTAAAAGTACAAAGAACCTTTCGAAAAGAGCTCTAGTTTGCTAGCATCCCTTTAACAGGTATATTCACCTTCATAGATAGATACTGATTAGGAAGGTTTTCTATCACACACTTCTTTCTTCCTGAAATGAGCAGTGATAAGAACCAAGTCCCACTCATGCTGCACAGTAGCGATTATCAGAAATATGGGGAGCTGTTTGCCACATACACTGCTGTTTGTAAAAATATGCCTGCCTACCATAGGGCACACACCTGTAATCCAGCAGGTTGTAATCTTCAGGGGCTGAGGCAGGAGGAGGATGATTTAGGGCAAACTTGTATGCACTACACAGTGAAACTCTTCCCCATGAACAACACCAATAAAATGTAGGCCTATCTTCTTATTTTTTGTCATTTCCTCTTATCACTTGTAACTTTCACTATTATTAGGGCCAACGGGGATACCACTCTTCCTAGGATTATGGCTGCTGATAGGCACCAAGCCCTGTTACCAATATGAGGTTAAAAAAAAAAATCAGAAAACAGGATCAGCTAAAAATGTTTGGAGGCCTGGACCTAATTAATTCACCACTTGTTTATTTATGTAGCAGGACCTGGTGGTGAACACCTAAAAGGTCCTCCTGGAAATAAAGAGCTTGAATGTGCCCACACTAACTAGTTTTCCAGCCAGGCCATTTGACCTACCTGAGTTAACTTTCAGGACAAGCAACACCAGAAACTATTACCTGTAATCTGTATCACAATCAATATTAGACACAAACCTTGGTGCCTAGTAAGGAATCCCAATGTGTACGTGTACACACACACACACACACACACACACACACACACACACACTCCTCTTAATGTCAGATCCCAACACAAAGGAATTGTCATGCTTCTTCTCACCATCTCTGACCATTTCCTGAAGATCAAAAGTCAAGGGAATTCATGACAGGCAACAGGGGCATACTGTGAATGGCATAGCAACCTAGAGCAGGCTGGGATCTGATGGGCTCCTCAGTGCAAGTGACATACACAGCCCTTGTGATTAAACCTGGTGGTTGGACCTTTAATCCCAACACTAGAAAGGCAGAGGCAGACAAATCTCTTGAGTTTGAGGCCAACCTGGTCTACAGAGAGTTCCAGGACAGCCAGGTCTACACAGAGAAACCTTGCCCCCCAAAACAAAACTCTGCACATCAACGTAATATTTAATTCTAAGAATCTGAAAAACATTGACCTAACATTCTCAAACCATTGTTAACAAGCTAATGCATGAACCTGCACAACAAGTTTTTTCTCTTGGTTAGGCTGCCTAACACTGGGTCACCACAGTAACTGCTGGTCTAATTTATCTTTACCTTAAAAAGAGAGAGGAAGAGGAGAGGGGAGGTTGTTTGAAGCCTGTCTGGTCCTGAACAAGGGTAGCAACCCAGCAGCAAAAATTTTGAACACCGTCTCCACAAGGTACTAGTGTAAGAAGCACATCTCAGCTATGTGACTTACAATCAGAACTATGTGTGAGGGGCACAGAACTAGTTACTGCTACTTTCCTACCAGAATGAGTAGACGAGTATGAGTCAGCTGTTATTCACAGTTAAACCTGTGTGTGCAGTGCTGGAGATCCAAACCAAGACTTAATGCAGGCTAGGAAGAGCACTCTACCCCTAGCTCTTAAACCTTTTTTTGAAGTTGCAATTCTGTACATCTGCCTCACAAACAAGACAGGAGTGTGGTGATCCAGTGACTCAGACTCACTTTCAACAAGATACCTAAGGATAAGTGATAGACATTCCATTAAGAGAAACCTTCATGAAAAGGAGACAATGTCATTCCATCAATACGCTCACACATCTGTGACTGGCCCTTACACCACAGAACTCTCTAGAGAAACAGAGAAACCAAGTAGTTAACCCTGTTCATCAGATCTCACAGTCTAAGCGATTTGCGACAGTGCTGCTGGGAGCTCAAAGGTGAGGACAATTACAGGCAGTCACCCATGTCAGACACTGTTAAGGACATGGAGCCAGCACACAAAGCACTATGGCATCTCACTAGTCTTCTGTCTGACACACTCTGCAGAAAACACCAGAATCAGCCTGCAGGAAAACTGCTGACCACTAGTTGTGAAACAAGAACTACAAGGGACTACTCCAATACTGGTTGTGGCTTCAACTACTGGGCTCTCTGGTGACTTCTGGGACTAAGAGCAGCTGCCCCTTCCTTTCCTGGCAAAACAGCCACTTGCTAGACGGGAGAATTCTTTCTTGACAAGAGCATATTCCCTAGCACTGAGGTACCATACAACGGTTCAGCTACATACAGTCAGACATGGCAGGACCACCCTGACTGGACAGGTAGAACTGTGTGTGTACTGGATCTGGTCACTGTTAGCTGCACATGACTCAGAGACTCAGGGAGGTTGTTCCACGGGTCATGTTTAAGATTCCCGAACTAAGAAGGGCCCTTCTAATCCACCCAAAAGACCATCAGTCAAGAGGTGAAACAAGGCTCAACTCCTCCAGAGGCCACAGGGCCCTTGAGTGCAAACCTCAATGAAGATCTCACGGGTGAAGTGTGGGGCCCACATCACGGCTCACCGGGGAATCAGAATGGGCACTGTGGGATCCCCTGAGATCCGCATATGCGCTTGTTAAATCCCAGCACCCGGTTCAGCAGTCCCTAGCCCCTATTCACTGGTCCCATCCCTTCCCCCTACAGCTCCAATCCTCCGGGCCGACAGGAACCGGACTCGAGACAGAGGAGGAAGACCTCGCCACCTAAGTGACCTTGACGCCGTCTCAGGGCCACCCAAGCCTCAGTTTCCCCAGCCCCAAGGCCCGTGCCGTATCAGAAACTGCTGGCTAGTCTTTCTAGAAGGGAGACCCCGTGCCCCCCGAGCCCTGCTCCCTGCTCCTGGGCTCCCTCCCGGGCTCCCGGGCCGTGGAGCCTAGGAGCAGTGCAGAGAGGAACAGCAGGAAACCTGGCTTCCTGGAGAGGAGCCGGCGTCCCAGCCGGACTTCCGGGCTGCGGGCCGCGGCGGGCAGCCAGGCGTATGGGCCGCGGAGTAGGGGAGGGCCAAGCGGCCGTGGGCGACGCGGGACTCGGGGATCCCAGATCCTCTGCCCGGCCTGCCGCCAGGTCCACTGGACACAGATTCGGGCCGGCCCGACCAGACTCGGCTCTTAGCATCCCAAACCGAGCGCCTCTCGATGCCCACGCTGACCAGCCCGTGGCCTCCCCAGTTTCGGCCCCAGCGCGCCCCGCGTCTCACCTCCGCGGCGGCTGCTCCCAGCCAGGCGTTGGTTTCGCTCCCACAAGATGGCGGCGCTGACGGCAGCCACGTCAGCGCCTGCCGCGGGGCACGCCGGGGGAAGAGGGCGGGCACGCCTGATGCCCCGCCCCTAAGTAAATGGCGCTTGCGCGTCTGCCTCCAGGAGGCGGAGCCAAAGCCGCTTTGCTTCCGGATCGTGGCCCGGGCTAGTACACCGGCTCCCGGACTAGAACGCACAAGGGTGTGGTGTGTGAATTTCCGTGTCCATCGACGCGTGCGCACGTGCGTCTTCCTGCGGAATTCCAGCCCATTCCGCGGATGCGGGGGTTGAGGACAGTAAGCGTTCTGGAGAGCCAAGGTCAGGGTGGGAAGGTCGTGTCAGCACTGAGGGGGTGTAATGCCCCTCTCAGAGGTCTCCAAAGTCTGATATTCCAGCAGGCCCTGGGCACTTGAAGATGATGATGTGACTGACAGGTGGCAGAAGCGGGATCAGGAGCAGGCCAAGTATCAGATACGCACCAATGCCCCTACACTGGCCTTGCGTGCTTACCCAGAGAACCAGAGACTTGTATGGGGATAGCACTGCCTGAGAAGGTTCTGTGGGTTACCCCTGATTGGGGGGCAGGGGGCTCCTGAAGGTGAGGAAGAACCTGTTACATCTTCCTGGAAGCCTTCTCTTCCTGATCAGAAGCAGCAGCAGCAGCAATCTGCGGTCCTTCCCCTAGCCTCCCAATCTATGCTGGAATCAAACCCAGTTTCTGTCCACCCTGTTCAGTTCTTCCATGACATCTGTAGTGAGGAGTCCCACAGGCAAGAGATGTTGAGGGACCTCGGGCATTTTTATTTCTTTAACTTGGAGCCCTACCTGTTGAGTTGGCAGGAGGCAGTTTTATTACCTGGGCTAGATAAGTCACTCTATCCAAGCACAGGATGTAGGGCATCCTCACTATGTTTGGGGGGGCTGAGACTTCCAGAGATTTCTTCTGGAATTGTGGATGCTAAGCCTGTCAGAGTTCTAGAAAATAGTCACCTTCTTGGCTCTAAACACAGCCCTTGCCACCACCCAGGAATCCTTTTCTTTTGGTTTTTCTAGATAGGGTTTCTCTGAGTAGCCCTGGCTGTCACTCTGTAAACCACACTATCCTTGAACTGAGAGATCTGCTTGCCTCTGCCTCTGGAGTATTAGAATTAAAGGCATGTTCTACACCCCCTTGATTCCATTTTTAAGTGCTACTTTGTAAATTTCTATGGTGCTACCTGCCTGTTCTCTCCCATCCTCAACACACAACAAGTATTCATGAAGAGCCGTAGGTGGTGCTGGCTCATCACACCGTGAGGCCTGTGATCCCAGTCATATCAGAAGCCTGTCACATCCACTTTACAGATGAGGAGACAGAGACACAGTACTCAGGAAAACCACAGGTTACCAACCAAGAACCAAACTCTCTGTTCCTAAAGAGACAAATGTTGCTCGAATTCTGATTTTATTGAAAGAGACTCAGAGCCAGATATCGGGGAAGGGCTGAAATATCAGACAGAGAAAACACCACAGTCAAATCTCGCCCGGCTCTCTTCCAGCTTCCTCAGCTTTGCTCCTGGTCGCTTCTAATTGCTGCTGTTTTCCTAAGCCTGCCTTAAATACCCTTCTCACCCAGCTGTATCCCGTCCAGGTAAAGATTAAAGGCATGAGCTACTGTATTTGGTGGTCAGCCTTGAACTCACAGAAACACAGAAAGATCTTTGTCTCTAGAGTTATGGGATTAAAGGCATAGGTCACCACTCCCGCTTGTCCCTGTGCTGTGATTAAAGGTGTGTGCCATTGAAGCCTAGCTGTTTGGCCTTGTACTTACAGAGATCCAGAACTCCCGGAAAGCTACCTCTGCCTAAATTTGACTGTGGGTTGATCTCTTGATATTCCAGGTTTTATTAAATATGTAACATATCACCACAGACAAAATTGTGGCAAAATAGAAATAGGGTGGTAGTCCCTCATTTATCTTAACCTGACTACTGTACATTCTAGTCATGCCAAAAATTCACTGTGTACCTCAAATATTTACGTCAGTTAAAAAACTTAAATAACCATTGTAAATACTTAATAATGTGCAATAGATGATAAATTTGAAGTAGACCCTACTACTAAAACCTAGGTAGACTGTCCCCACCTTCCTAGGTTAGGTTAAACCTCCAGTGAAATTTATATATTCTACATAAACTTAGAGTATTGAATTGTATATCCACTTAAGTGTATATATCTTTTTCAAAATCTATTTCATATGTATGTGTGTGTGTGTGTGTGTGTGTGTGTGTGTGTGTGTGTGTGAGTGCCTGCAAATATGTATGTGTACCATATGGATGCCTGATGCCCAAGGATGCCAGAAGAGGGGGTCAGATTTATTGGAATTGGAGTTACAGGTGTTTATGAGTTGCCATGCAGGTGCTAGGAACTAAACTCAAGGCCTCTACAAGAGCATCGAGTCGTCTTATGCAAAGAACCATTTCTCCAGCCCCAAGTGTATATTAAAAAGAAAATTGCACAACTGAGCTGAAAAGATGGCTCAGGCCTTGAGTACAGAGGACCCAAGTTCTGTTCCCAGGTCCCAACTGCCTATAACTCCAGTTCTGAGAGATCTGATGCCCCTGGCCTCCACAAACACCTTCTCTCTCTCTCTCTCTCTCTCTCTCTCTCACACACACACACACACACACACACACACAAACACACACAATTAAAAAGTATCTTTTAAATGTTTTTAAGGGGCTAGAGAGATGGCTTGGCAGTTAAGAGCACTAACTACTCTTCTAGAGGTCCCAGGTTCAAATTCCCAGCACCCACATGGCAGTTTACAACTGTCTGTAACTCTAAGATCTGACAGTCTCACACATACTTGCAGGCAAAACACCAGTGCTCATAAAATTAAAAACAAAACAAAAAACCTGGCGGTGGTGTTGGTGCATACCTTTGATCACAGCACTCTGGAGGCAGAGGCAGGTGAATCTGTGTGAGTACAAGGCCAACCTGGTCTACATAGTGAGTTTAAGTACAGTCAGGACTGATTCATAGAGAAACTCTGTCTCGAAAAACAAAACAACAACAAAATTTAATAAAATCCTTTTTTAAAAAAAAGTCTTCAAACTTTTTTAAAAAAATAGAAAACCAAAGAAACTTTGATTTGGGAGGAAGAGTTTAGCAAATGAAAAAAGTGGAGACACAGGATGGGGTTTATGTAAGATAAGGTTTTGAAAATGATAAAACATATTGCTGTATGCCCACTCCAGAGTTAAGAAACATACTTCCTCCTTTCATCTGTGCTTTTGTTTTGGGCCCTGTCCCAGTGGGCGGAGTGCTGGAAGGGGCATACATATCTGTGGGAGCCCTGAGTGGGCATGTCTGAGGACAGACTCTACCAGATGTCAATTGCTTGGGTAAACTGAGGCTAACTGTTCCACAAGGTTGCTTAGAGACCAGGAGTATCTTTTCCTCTCTGTGGCCTCTGCATGGACCAGCTCTGGCCAGGAGGGGGCGAGGTGAGCTGACTGAAAGAAAGTGTTCCTGTGGGATGGCAGTCCAAGATCCTCAGCCATCTGTACTAGAAAGCTATAGTGCCTATGGTGCCTCACCTGCCCTTCAGCTGATCATCCACCAGGGCAAAGTCCAGACCCTTCCCTTTAGACCAACCTACTCCTGAGGACCTAGTCGGAGGCATGGATGCCAAGTGGAGCAATCTCTCCAGGTTGCTGAGAGATAACCTTACCTAGGGTAAGGACCAGAGACAGAATAAGGACCAGAAGACAAGACCCAGTGGGGTGTGTGTGTGAAAGGAACTTTGTGCCTTGAGGCACATCCTGACCTCCAGACTGTTTGTGCAGCCTCTGTATATAAGATGGGTGGTGTTCATATCAAGCTAACTGATGTCTAGAGATGTAGTAGTCTTACTCCATATATATATATACCACACACACACACATATATATATATCTGAGGTGGAACCCACTGGTGTGGAGTTTAACATCCACAATTGACTGTTTCCAGCCCTGTGTTTCCTTGGCTCCTTAGGACTCAGGTACTTCGGTTCTTTTACAGACTACAGTGTTCTCTGGGATTCCTATGGGATCCCACCACAGGATTCCCAGGGAGCTCACCACTACACCAGGCAAACTAGGCTGGGGAAGTTTTTACACTAGGCAGATTGAAGTGCACCTGTAGGATTCCCTGATCTACTCTGCCTGTCTTCAAGCTCTCAATTGCCCTTTCCAGCCAGGGTCTCTGAACAGGCTAACTGCCTGAAAAAATAACTTCATAGTGCTTTTAGGGAAGTTTTGTGTGCAGCATTGAGTCTTATTTGAATTCCACTTAGTATTTTGTCTTGTTTAACATGTTCATACAATCAAAACTTTGGACCTCTAGTACCTGGTCGCAAGAGGAATTCTTTACACCCTTAGTGATATCCCCAGAAGGAGGGATACAGGGAGAGCCCTGCCCTTTCCTAATACTTTTTGTTTGTTTGTTTTGTTTTTATGAGACAAGATTCCTTTGTTTTTTTTTAATATAATCATTTTTTTTAAACTTTATTTATTTGTGTTGGTGTTTGCCTGGAACTGGAACTACAGACAGTTGTTAGCTGCCATGTGGGTGCTGGGAATCGAACCCGGGTCCTCTGGAAGAGCAGACGGTGCTCTTAACCGCTGAGCCATCTCTCCAGCCCCAAGATTTCTTTGTTTATCCCTGGCTGTTCTAGAGTTTGGTGTGTAGACTTTGCTGGCCTTGAACTCAAAGAGATCTATCCGTCTCTGCCTCCCAATACCTGGGATTAAAGGCCCAGGATACCACACCCAGATTTTTTTTTTCCTAATTCTTATCCCACTGCTTTCTTCAGGTCTGGGAGACTTTATTTTATTTTATTTTATTTCTGTTTTCTAGAATACAATTCCTAAAATCCTAGGAATCTGTAAGTGAAGTATATTCCACATGCTGACAAACCTCTGCTGGCCAGCAGCCTCGGCTAGCTTCCAGGTGAGGCTGGTCACTGAAAGACCAGGCCTGGATCAGAGAGTCAGAGGGTGGGAACCCTGAGCCTCATCTCGGCCCCAGAGAAGGAAAAAGGCTGAAGGTTGACGGGATCTCCGATGGCCAGTGGTTCCATTAATGACCCCATGGAATGAAGTGTCTATAAACCCCTAGAGACGAGTTCAGAGCTTCCCAGGAGGGAGGGTCCTGGGGGACAGTACCAAGGGAGGACATGGAAGCCCCACCCCTTATACACACCTGACCTGTCTTACATCTCTTCACCTGAATCTTTGGTAATTATTCTTTCTTTCTTTTTTTTATGTGAATTGGTGTTTTGTCTGCATGTATAACTGTGTAAAGGTGTCAGGTCTTGGAATTACAGACAGTTGTTAGCTGCCATGTGGACGCTGGGAATTGAACTCAGGTCCTCTGGAAAAAAGGTCAGTTCTCCTAACTTCTGAGCCATCTCTCCAGCCTGGTAATTATTCTCATGGTAAACCAATCATCATAAATTCTTTGATCTGCTTTGATGGGTGCAACCCAAGGAAGGCTAGAGGGAGCCTGGTTTATGACCACTGGTCATCAGAAGGAAAGGTGATGAACCTTGGCCTACTTCAGCACTGAAGTGGGGCTATCTCAGAGACTTATCCCCCAACCTTGGAATTTGATGCTACAGGCAGACAGCCCCAGGGTCTACTTCTGAGGAACAAACTGCCTTCTGGTGAGCAGCAGTCCTCACACCTTTTGGGATCCCAGAAATCTTGTATGCTGACTGGGACATGAGACCACAGGAGAAACTGACCCATCTCTTGTGCTTCCTACTGCTGGTCACTCCAGGTGCAGGCCTTTAATCCCAGCAATCAGGAGGCAGAGGCAAGTGGATCTCTGTGCTTGGGCCAGCCTTGTCTATGGAGTGAGTTCCCAGCCAGACAGGGCTACACAGAGAAACCCTGCCTCAAAAAACCAAAAATGAAAAAAGAAAAAGAACACTTACAGCTTCATTGTCTTTACTGAGATAATAAAATACCTATCACCCCACAAGCAATGTGCAGCATGCATGTAGGTGTTTGGCAGTGGCCTCTGTTTTCTTTTGTTATGATGTATATGTACTCTTAGCAAGACCTCATCAGCTGGCTGGAGAGGTTTCTGCTGTGTGCCGACAAACTTCAACCCTTCAGTGAATATAGAAAGTAGCCAATAGGCTACCTGCCAGGGATGTGATTCTGGTCTCAGGTGGTGTATGATGTGTGTTCCAGCTTCAGTCTGAAGCTACTCTGCACTCAGGTAACCCAGGCTACTAAAATTCTGGACCTCAAACCTGGAGCTACCTGTTCACCAGATCCAGGAACCTGTGTTTCTAGATGTTCTGGGATGGTCAGGATGTTGCCTCTCCAGGTGGACAGCCTGTGACTAGTGACTGTCTTTCAGATCTGAGACCTGGCATTCCAGAGCCCAATGTCTGGCCAGAAAGGACTCAAGTGCTTATGGGAGTGAAACTGTGGAGTATACACATAGGCTACACTATACTCACAGTATACACTCTGGGCTCAGGGTAGACCCTATGAAGTACCCATCAACCTCAGCCTGGGCTCACTGGACCCAGCTCAGATTTACTTCCACAGGAGGCAGCATGGGCTCCACTTCAGTTAGCCGGCTCTGTCCATAGAGAGTAGCCTTTACCTGTAGCTCAGCCCAGGCCTCTAGGGGCGCATCCTCTGGGAATATGCTAACGGTCTCACTGTTTTCTGTAGAACAGAAGTAATCTCTTCTATTTCCTGTCCAGGTGGGGACAGTCCTAGGGCCAGCTATCCCCTAAAGGAGGAAAATGAGACCAGAGGACAAAGGAAGCTGATGCTGTAACCAGAGTCCCTATGAGGGGCTTCTTTTATAGTGGGAGGGACAACATGCTCCTTTCCTCATAAGGAAATGCATATGTGTACACATAACACATGCGTTACTGTATATCAAGTGTGAAATTACATACACACATATACATATATATATATACATACATAGTAACCCACTGGACCCAAGAAATATTTAAAACATCTCTCAAACTCTACCCTGTTCTCCAAGCCTCAGTCTAGATCTGTAGTCCACAAGAGTACCTTTCCTGTCCCTGAATTACTTGTCCAGTAGCTGATTCTGGTTCTACCCATGATCTCCAGGTGTCCTTTAACCTGCAGTAATTCAGTTTGTCTAAGATGCTTTCATGTAAAAAAAAAAAATGCTTTCATGTAACCCAGGCTAGCCCAAAGCTTACTATGTAGCCGAGGGTAACCTTTCCTGGTCCTCCTCTCTCCACCTCCTAAGTGTGAGGATTACAGGCAAGTGCCACCACCTACACCACCTGCACCTCTGTATATCTGCTTTTCCTTCCGGGTGAGCCAAGGCTAGCCAAGCTAGACTTCTCTTCCGGGATTTCAGGAGCCAAGGGTGAATGAAAAAGGACCCCATAGTCTTTTTATATGGCCGATGTCCACTTTGTCCACTTTCAAAATTCAGAACACTCTCAGATTTCATAAAGACATGAACTTAATACAGAGGCTAAAGTTCCTCAGCCACCTGCAGGGGACCCAAGGGACACAGAGCAAGTAGACTCAGGCCTCTCTCTTCCTCTCCTGATAAAGCAGTTCACACTGTAATGGGTTCCCATCCTCATGACCTCTCCTGACCCCTTCCCAACGCACTGCCTTCAAACACTATCAGTGTATGATTTCAGGGGGTAGGTTTCCAGCACACTTCCAAACCACATCTGCTCTTGTCTGATTCCCACTGCCTACCAACACTTAAAATGGCAATCATGTTTGTCCCCCAATATCCTGTCTTTGAAATCAAGGCCTTGGGGTGTCACAGTGGCATGCTTCTTGCTTTTCCATGTATCCCCCACCCACAGTAACCACAGAGTAGCAGGTTGTTCACTGATAGCCATCTGGCCTGCTCATCTGGGTATTACCTATTAACTGGGCAGCTGGGAGTTCCATTCTGAATGTGAACTGTTGATTTAGTGAAGAGTGCAGGGGCCAGAGCAGATTTCTCCAGGGGAACTTCTACTTGGAACCTCAGCTAAACCAAAGGAACATCACCTGGCCTTCACAGGGCGTTTTGGTGATTAGTACTTGGGCAGTCAGGTTTAGCAAGGCTGGGTTGGGGAAGCCCGAGTCTCTCAGGCAGGTGAAAGGGGCTCAGAGTGGCCCTGCAGAAGCCCCCCCACATTCCTCATCCCTCATTCATCACTCCCCAAAGTCCCATGTCTGGAGGAAGCCAGGCGTGGAGAATGTTGGCCCGTAGCTGCAGTTATTCAAAACTGTTGAAGAAATATTGCAGGCTGTGGGGCAGGACATGCATACCTACCTGGTAGCCCCCAGCCTGAGAGTGCTCTAGAGGCATGGTTAGGGTCAGTTGCATCAGGGCAACTGATGCTCAGGACTTGCTCTTGGGCCAAGGTCCTGGGAGACTTTCCTAGCCAGTGAGAAGATTTTTAGAGGGGCAGATGCCTAGCAAATATTTTTCCTTGCAAGAAACCACATGAAACCCCTGTTCTTCAGAGTCTCTCAAAAGCCATTATTCCCCCTAGTCTCATCTCTCCTCTCCTCTCCTCTCCTCTCCTCTCCTCTCCTCTCCTCTCCTCTCCTCTCCCCTCCCCTCCCCTCCCCTCCTCCTCCCACTCTCTCTACGTATTGAAATACTCATAACCAAAAATTTGTATCAGCTTT
>PVIH01024753.1:0-22109 GCA_004025045.1 Sigmodon hispidus | reverse complement strand
AACACAGCATATGGTTGGAGCCAGTCAATCAGAATGTCTGCTCGTCTGGATAGCAATGTCAAGGTGGCTGAGGAGAGCCAGGTCACCAAGTAGAGTCCAGCACCCAGCACAGGATGCACCAGGGCCAGGCACCCATCCAAGCTAACTGCAGCAACACTGTGACCATTGAGAACAGCTGTGGCCATTGAGTAGGCAGCCAAAGGTCCCACCCCAAATGGTCAGTTCCAGTCATGCAGGTGGTACTCAAGGTGTGGTGGCAGCACATGGGCCAGCAGCAGGTTAGCAACCATGGTGTTCATGAGTAGTGGATGGCAGGTGGGGCATTTGTGTGGCCAGCAGCCACAGTGCCACCCTATTGATTGACATCCCCAAGTCCAAAGAGTACCAGCCTCATAGGGAACCATGCCAACAGCCGTGCATGCAAGCTGGCTGAGAGCTTATGTATGTCCCTGTCAGAACTTTCTCAGCCCTATGGATGAAGCTAATCTGGGGTTTGACTCCTTAAATCCAGCTGTGGGACCCAGAGTGCCTTCTGTGGGCATTCTGCCCTGCTTTTAAAGATACTATGCAGGGAGGGTAACCTTCTGAGTCTCAGGTACTGTAGGTGCCTCAGTGTCCCCACTCTAGCCTTCAGGAACCTGAGCTCTTAAATGGAAGTATATAGTCCAGCCCCAGAGGATCAAGGCTTATGTACATAAGGCTGTAGCTACATGTGTGATCCATTCATTCAAGAAACAGTCACTCACTCATCATAGACACTGGGTTTCTGAATGCCCTCTTCCCCAGCACCAGCAGACCCATATTCTCAGACTCTTCAGAGAACAGTTGTAATTGCTACTTAAGCGCCAAATTACAACAACCTCCTTTTCTCATCATTTTTATTATATGATAGTAATTCAGGCCAATTTTTGAGTCCTATTTAAAACTGAAAAAGAAGAAATAACCCAACAACTCATTATTATGCTGAAATTCAAATTTTCTCATTTACACACTAATTAAAAAACACCTCTAGCTTTTCCTATCAGAAAAGCTACAAAGCTCTTGCTTCTTGGAAGAAAAACAATGTTGCCATTAGACTGTTCCAAGTACAAAGAGCCCATTCTGCATATCCTGTTTATCTCTCTTTGCTGGAAGCTGTTTCCATCCCCCTTAGTGAAGCCCCAACTTAAAGGCAAACTTTTCCTTAATGGTGCTGCTGCTCTCATTTCTGAGCACAACTTGGGGCCCAGAGCTGGGTTCTGTATGATCTATACCTGTTCTTCCTTCACACTCTTTTCCCCGAAGCTGCAGTACCCTTTGCTGAGCTATCTGCCCCAGAGACTGCACTACAGCTGAGTTCACACTACAGTCCTGCTTGTTGCTCTGTCCATAGTGCAGCAGGCACTCAACAGTTAATTGGTCTCTTTGTAACAGGACATGGTAAACACTTCTTACTGAAGAAGTGCATGTTCCCCCCTTTCTCTATTTCCACAGTATCAGCTATTGCCCCGGCCAGCAGGGTATTCATCGTGGACCTAGACCTGGGAAGGAATCAAATGTAAGGCAGGAACACAAAGAATGGAAGGACAAGACAAATCTCTCTGTTCAAGTCCTCCTCAAGTTTTATTGTTACAACAATATTTATACAGAATCTCTGCCGTGCAGGTAGCTGGGAGGAAGGGGGGTGGGAAATACAAGAGAATGTGGCAGGCCTGTTAGAGGAAGTAAGACAGGGAAGAATTGATATGGAAATCTATCTGTTATCTGTTGACCATCTGCAAGGCCATTATGGAGAAAGCCCCACCCCACCCCCACATTGCTGTGCCTGAATTATAGACTTACTGAACTGTGCTGCACCCTGCTCCCACGTCCGTCCAGTACCAGGAGATTAGCCCGCCGTGCTGGAAGTAACCGGCTAACTGGCACCTAGCCTGTCACACCAGTAAAAGTTTGATTTACCCACCCGGATTCCAAGAGAATTACAGACTTCTGGACTGACCAGATGGCTGCACCTTGGGTGACCCCACTCCCCTCGCCCTGGTAGAAGGACCCCATAAAAGGTCTGCGAGCCTTGGAATTGGGGTCGCCAGCCTCTTCTCGTGCTGTGTGACCCGCGAGCTCGTGTTAATAAAACTTCTTTTTGTTTCCCGATATCGGAGTGAAACTCTCTGTTTTTGGATGCCTACTCTCACACATCTAGAGGATGTCACCTGCTGGGCTGGGGGATCTGGAGGAGAAGGCTGGAGGATGTCATCTGCTGAGCTAAGGGAGTCAGGCCAGACTGTTCTTAGTCATGGTTAAGCTACAAACAATAGGGAAAGTAGCCTTCTGGTAAATAGCTGCTGGCTAGGTATAGGAGCTAAAAATTAAGTTGGCTTTGGCTCCCAATAAGCTATCAGCTCTGGCTATACCCAGCAATCTATGATGTCTTGAAGTTAAAAAATCAACCATTTCTCACTTGTTCACTTGGAAAAATTAAAATGTGAGAAACACAGGTTGCCTTCAACAATTTGCTGCAGAAACAAACAAAACCCAAACCTCCATCATCTTGATTTTCTTATGTGACACTTATAATTTAGATGTAATAATTACAATGAGTTGGTACATTAAATTTAACAAGTTCTGTTTCATGATGTTTTCAAAACATTTGTTTGACATAAATGTTTATTGTGAGGCAAATTACCATACAGCTTGTAGCCTTTTCACTTTGGTTTATTTCACTGGGCATGGAATTTTTGAGATGCATCTATGGTTTTCTATGTATTGGTACATTCAGTCTTACTGCAAATACATTTTTTATTAGTTGAGTTTATGTTGGTTTGTTTGGCCACTAACCCATGTAAAAATCTGAGTTTTTTTCTAGCACTTAACAATTAATAAATATTATCAGATGTAAATGTTTTTATGTAAATGTAGGTTTCACTTCTCTAGTTCCATTAGGAATGCTATCACTAAGTCTTGAGGTTAATTTATGTGTAACTTCAGACTATATGCCATTAGTTCCCCATATCTTCTTCAGTGCTTGTTGTTTACAGCAGGATCTTACTAAGGTTTTCTTTCTTTCTTTTTTTTTTAAGGAGCCATACTAGATTTATTAAAATAATGAGTGGGGGAGGGAAAGAGAAAGAAAGAGAGAAGAAGGGGAGAGAAGGAGCAGACAAGAAAAGGGCCTTACTATGGCTTTTAATGGCATTTTCCAGATGGGTAACAATGTTGAATTATCTGCAGATATGCATGGTTATCACCTGTCAATCTTCTGCAATAAACAATCTGTTCAGATACTCTGTCTACTTTTATTGGCCTGTACACATGTTTTTTGTACTAAATTTGTGAAAATATATTTGAAGTTATTTTTTCTTTTTTAAAATTTTTTTAACTTTATTTTAGGTGCATTGGTACCAGATCACCTGGAACTAGAGTTACAGAGAGTTGTGAGCAGCCATTTGGGTGCTGGGAATTGAACTCAGGTCCTCTAGAAAAGCAGCCAGGACTTCCAACTGCTGTGCTATCTCTCCAGACCCAGTGTTTGAAGTTTTCAAAGACCTTGTAGACATCTCATTCCTAAAAATTTCCTTTTTGCTTTGGTTCAGTATCTTCTCAACCTAAGTGACTTTATTTTTCTCATGCAGTGGTACTCCAAGTAAATAATTATCCTATAGACAAATTCCTTCCCTGAATAAGCTCATAATAAAGTAAATCTCTCAATGAGTAGGAATTAGTTATACAGCACTTTGTGCAAAGATGCTTGCTGTCTAGCCAATGGAAATTCAAGTACAAGGACCCAGATAGGAAGACCTGACTTCCACAAATTGTTCTAGGTTTTCTAAGTGCATGTTTTGCAGTATGTGCATATGTGTACACATCTTCATTAGCAAAAACATACACATGCATGTGCACACACACAATTGATTAGTTAAATAATAAATTAATGAGAAAAGAGAGTTTCTGTGAATAAGTCTTTTCCATGTAGTTGCTGTACTGATCAAGTGATTTAACTATCTGCACAAGGTGTGGGCAAGAACTTCAAACTTATTCCACCCCCTTCAGTGGCTATCAGGACGTTGTTTCTGTTGTTTCTATTGCTGCTAGAAAATACCTGACCAAAAAGCAAGTTGGGAAGAAACGAGTTTATTTAGCTTACACTTCCAGATCATTGTCTATTATTGGAGGAAATCAGAAGAAAATCACAAGCAGAGCTGTAAACTTGATGCAGAAGCTAATGCAGAGGCCAAAGGATGGGAGCTGCTTACTGGTTTGATTTTCCTGGTTGGCTGAGCCTGCTTTCTTATAGAACCAGCACAACCAGCCCAGCACCCATCATGGCAGGACCCTCCTTCATTAATCATTAATTGAGAAAATTCCTTACAGATTGATCTTAGAGAGGCATTTCCTCAATTGAAGCTCCTTTCTCTCTGATGACTCTAGTGGGTGCCAAGTAAACAGGCAAAACTAGCCAGTACAGTGTTGTATTCTTATTTGTACTTCTTTATAATGTAATGTAATATTGAATAAGATAATATTATAAGTTAAATGTTTTAAATATATAATATATAAAAATATGTAATATATTTATAAATATGTAATATATATTTAAAATTAAATTATGGGGCATCAAAATAATAAAATTCCTCAACGGAATTTACTTCCCCATAAATTTCTGAGCCTAGAACTTTACATTAAGAATCCAAGGTGTTGGCGGCTGGAGAGATGGCTCAGTGGTTAAGAGCACCTTCTGCTCTTCCAGAGGACCCGGGTTCGATTCCCAGCACTCACAAGGCAGCTAACAACTGTCTGTAGTTCCAGTTCCAGGCAAAACAGCAAGGCAAATAAATAAATAAATAAAGTTTTTTTTTTTTAAAGAATTCAAGGTGCTCCTCATTAGAATACCAGGGGTTTTTGTTTGTTTGTTTTTTCTTCCTGATGTGAGAAAGCTTGCTATAAATACTTATGTACTATGATATTGCATTTTTATTGGAATTATAATAGATATTATTACATAATGTGTTTAAAGTATGAAAGTTGTATTTATATTCTTATTGACTCATAGGTAGCTATTTATGACTTATAAATAATTTAGATTTTTAAGGATATAGGTCTTATGAAAGTGAACTGTATTATATTGTAAACACTATGAGACTTGAGAGAAAAAAATTATATTATTGTTTTGGGATTTTGCTTTTTTTGCTTTTCTTTTTAAATTTATTTATCTTATGTACATTGGTGTGAAGATATCAGATCCCTACCCTGATGTTAGAGACAGTGGTAAGCAGCCAAATGGGTGCTGGGAATTGAACCTGTGTCTTCTTAAAGAGCAGCTAGTGCTCTTAACTGCTGAGCCTTCTCTTCAGCCTCTCCTTTTTTGTTTTCTTTTTAAAAAAATATTTATTTATTTATTACATATACAGCATACAGATGAGGGTACCAGATGTCATTCTAGATGGTTGTGAGCCACCATGTGGTTGCTGGGAATTGAGCTCAGGACCTCTGGAAGAGCAGTCAGTGCTCTTAACCTCTGAGCCATCTCTCCAGCCCCCTTTTTTGTTTTCTTAAGGCAGGGTTTTTCTGTCTAACAGTACTGGTTGTAGACAGGCTGGTTTTGACCTCACAGAAATCCACCTGCTTCTGCCTCCTGAGTGCTTGGTTTAAAGGCATGCACTACCTGCTACCATTGCCCAACTATATTATTGTTTCTACATTTAAATCTTATTATTATTGTTTAAATATATTCTTCTTTGCTGGCTTGCTTTCTTGCTGTGATGTGTGTATATGTATGTCTGTATAAGCTTATGTTTTTTAAGTAACCAATCAGCAATTGATGGATTGTAAAGATGGGTTTTAAAGTCAACTTGCTACAAATTAAAATTGCCCCAGTATGGAGCTCCAACTAAAAAGCTGTCATGATTGCCTTAATTATACAATCTTATATTAACAAGGTTTATAGAGAGTTTCACCTAATTAGTATTTGTGTATCCATAAAGTCACATCTGGTTAAAAACTATAGGTATCATCTAAATCTAAATCAATTTAGCAATCTATAGGAGGAAACTGTGTGTCCAGACTACATTCCTAAGCCTAAGGAACTGAAGAATTTAAGGTTAGTGAAGTCATTTTCTTTTATATAAAGATGATCTTCAGGGCACCTACGTTCCATCTATCTATAGAGTGTTTTCAAATGAAATACTTTTTTTGGACATTTTCCATGGTCAATACCTGGTTTAAAAAAAATATTTGCAGGAGGCAAACTTAGTTTATGTTGGATAAAAAAACAGACTTCATTTATAGGCAAGAGGTCTTTTTCTAAGTGTTTTCACACATAGCTAGGTGAAGTTGTCAACATATCCTAAGTGCATATTTTTAATTAGATTCTTATTTTCCATGCCTTTGCCCTGGCCCAATCTGGACAGAAAGCTGCGAGCCCTGACTCTTCACAGACTGGATTTCAGAAGCCATGATCAGTGGCCAAGGCTTTCCCTCCCTCAAATTTGCTGCAAGTGTTGTTCCTGGAAAGTTTTTCAAAGTTCCCAGCAGGGTCTACCCAGGTAGCCTCTGCAGGTGAGCCAGCACTCCAGTCTCACCAGTGCCAGCATTGAATGCTGGGTTTGCTTGCTCAGGGTTGCCAGGGCTTCTGGTAGGCAGGCTCTCCTCCTGGGGCAAAAGCTGCAGCTAAAGCAAATGGCTTGGAAGGCAGAAGCCACCTGCCCCAACTGCTTTGACTGCAGGAAGGTGCCTACAACCTGGAGCTTAAGCACTGAGAGGGTGGTTTGGCAGAGGCTCCCCAGGGAGTCTCAGGACCACAGGCTACTCTGGACCCTTGCTTTCTCTTGCCTGGAAAAAATAGCTCAGTGCTGAAAAGAGTAGAAAGGGTTCCTGAAAGCAGAGATCAGAGTAACAGAAGGAAGCCTCCTCAATATGTGGTGGTTTTGAAAGCACTTTTGAAAAGTGGTGTTGTCTAAAGGCAGATGTAGGGATTGGGATGGGGAAGGGAGAGAGAACAAGAAGGTACATGGAAAAAGAAGAACTTTATTTTCTAAAAAAAAAAAAGTAAAAGATGTGTTTTTTTCTTCTTGTGTATGCTCCAGGGGTATTGATGTTGTCCATAGAAAGCCTTGCCTCACTACATAGAAAGCCTTGCCTCACTACATCCAGCTGAAGCCAGTAAGAGCTGCTGAGTAGAGATTTTCCTCTTAAAAATTGATGAGATATTTACATCTGTTTAGCAATTTCAGTCCAACTTGTTCTAAATTTTTTAGACATTGCCTTTTTTTAATTTTCCTGTACCAATCTCTCTGGTGCTGTGGAGCTCAGGACATGTACATATTGAAAACCTTGTGCTCTTGTGTCCAGCACGTCAATATGGAACAGAAATCTACCCTTCTGTGGTGCTATTCCTCACTCAGGAAAACCAGACAATGGTGACTATGAACCATAGGATTTTATTTCTGATGACTGTTTGTCAACTCTTCTCCTCCTGTGTTGCATTCCTCTTGTTTAGCAGCTTCCATAGTGGAGTGAGCTTACTCTGGTGATAAAAGTTAGTCCTGTCCTGCCAGAGCCTGATGTCATAAGTAATTATGACCCAGTCAGTCTCATACTTAAAAATTCATTATCTAGGGATTAGGAATAGAGAGAGCAAAGACTGGGGAAAGGGGGTAACTTTAAACTTTCCAAGTCGGTGATTCACAGCCTCATTTCAGATTTTTAATAAGCAACAGAAAGCCCTGGGAGTCACTGGGCTGGTCTCTATCTCAAGTTGTTGTTTTTTGTTTTTATTTTTGTTTTTGTTTTTTGGTGGTGTAGAGCAAAAGAAATGGCTCTCTAGACTTTTCCATCGACTATCTTCTGACTTCTATGTTGTGGATCATTTTTCTGCTGCACTCCATAGCATCTCTGTCCTCTGTGTCCCTTCTCAATCCAGGTGTTGTAGCATCATTAACTGAAGTTTGAAAGGAGCGTGGTCTCAGCTCTAGGGCAGGAACACATGTAGAACTCTATTAACAAGTAGGTAAAACAACCTTGCAAAGTTCAAGGGCTGCTTCATTATCTAAGGATGTGAGCCATTCTTGTGCCCCAAATGATTGATCCTATGTGAGTGACAACTGATGTCACCACTGGAACTCTTTCTAGGAGGCTGACCTGGCTCTTTTCTTGCTGACCTTCTCTGCCCAGCATTCTCCCTTGAGGTCAAGTAACCTGAAGCACTGCCTCTGTACTGCTTTTCCTCCAATTCTTTCAGCTTTGCTGCAGAACACTTTCCCTCTTCTGTGGATTTTGTGGCTTCACTGTGGTTCTTTGGCTGGTTCTGTGCCAGTTTAATTCTGCCAAACTGCTTAGCCTCAGCTGCTCTGTTGCTGGCCTGACCCAAGTCAAGATTTCTATATGTGATATCTAATGTGTTAGTGACTTGAAGTTTTCTTTATTTTCTCTTTTATTTTTGACCAAGAGCATTAAAATTATTATTAAAAGAAACAATCTCTACTTTATATGCTAACCTAAGCAATAATTTTAAAAGATGGCATCAAAAAGATACCACTTCAGGTTCCACTATTAGGAGTTGACAGCTAAAATTCACTGTATGTCACTTCGTGTGTGTGTGTGTGTGTGTGTGTGTGTGTGTGTGTGTGTGTGTGTGCACGCTTGTGCACATGTAGTGTTAAAAGGGTCTATGTAGGACTTTTCCTCACAGTTTTAGTTGGGGTGCCAAGAAAATGTAGTTCTCCTGGACTTAGTCTCCATGTACAGTGAATAAGAGGAGGAAGATGTGAAGAGGTAGGGGATGAAGGAGCAGAAGCCTTATCTCTTCTGAGGGAGCTTTGGGTTCTGTGTGAGAGTAATTCCACTGGTAGCTCTCACTGAGTGCTTGCATGGTGTTGGGCTTTATAGTTAGGCTTCTCTAGAAACTTTTAAGTTAGGCACAATGATGAATCCCATGTGGATTAAAACCTGGATGTCTGGACAGCTAAGATCATCAAGGTAGTCTTGGTAGGAAAATTGGAGCTAGGATTTTAATCCAAATAGATTGTAAATTTTCAAAGTGAGGATTATAGCATGCCTGTCATCTGAGCTTAAGAGGCTAAGGCAGAAGGATTCCCATAGGTTTGAGGCAGCCTGGGTTGCCTAGTGAGTTCTAGGACAATCTGTGCTACATAGCAAGACTTTGTCTAAAAATACAGATAAATAAGAAAAGAAAGACAAAAAGAAAGAAGGAAAAAGGATAGTTTGAAAAAGATTATAGAGACAAACTTATTTGTAATTTTCTAGAACCAAAATGTTAACATTAACGGTGAAATATCATCAGCAAACACTTTCTCAGCAGTTAGCATAGGGTAGTTAACTGCCACATTTAAGTCATGCATATCAGAGCCTCTAATGCTCATTTATTAGAAGACAAAGCCCACTGTTTTGTCATAACTATCTAAAGAAACAAGGCTTAGAGAACGTCTGTTCTCTTTACCCTTAGCCCTTGTTAGGTGAGTTGAGGGTGCAGTGCTTTTGAGGAGTCTTTATTGCACAGTATGTGGAAAGGCAAGGCACTGTTTTTAGTGCTCAATGTTATCATTCAATAACCATAACAATATTGTTACATTTTTACTGGTATTGACCTTCTACTTTATGGAGGAAGAAACTGAGGTCAAGTGGATAAGGTCACACAACTGCAACAATGAGATTGGAACAGAAGTGTCTGACTCTAGGGTCTGAATATAACATGCACACATGCATGTGTACACCTCTGTCCCTCTGTATATGTCTATGCCTGCCTTCCTGCCTTCCTGCCTTCCTGCTTTCCTGCCTTCCTGCCTTCCTGACAGCCTGCCGGCCAGTCTGTCTGACTGTCTGTCTCTCTTTCCCTCACTCTGAATGTTTACCTCTGGTGCTTCTGAGAAGCTGTGGACATGGCAGACACTGCTTGATTTTTAACTTCAAATAAACTGATTTTACATCTTTTGATGGATATTTCATATCAGACCACACTTAGGAAGATGCCAGTCAAGCTGCACCTGGTGTACTTAATTTCCTCTCAAAATGGTCTTTGAGTTTGAGCTGGGTCATTCTGACTGCTTGGGCTGTGTGGGTGTTTTTCCCTGTCCACCTCCACGAATGCCACAAAATAGCTAGAGAGACATTTCAAGAAGATTGGATCCTGGCAATCTTTGTTTAAACCCTTCGGTGGCTTTCCAGTCTCCTCTGCACAGAATCAGAATTCCTTCCTGCCTTGCACAGGTCTCATGAGCTCACCATTTACTTCCACAGTGCACGTGCTTCTGGAACCCCTCCATTACTCTGCAGACTTTTCCTCCTTTCTTTGCTTCTCTGCCTGTCAATTCCTTGCTGTATCAAGTCTCAGATGCTGTTCCTTGTCTACTCTATCTTGCCCCAGGTTCTTTTGGAAGCCCTTTCTTTCCACCTTTTTAAGACCCCATGGAGATTTCTATTTTTGCTTATCATTTTTCACATCTTTCTGACACTCCCTAACATACCTCTCCATCTAAGAATGCTCACAGCATTTCCTTCACTTCTGAACATGTGCACATTTATTTGTATACTTCTCAGCCTTAAGACAGAAAGGTCAGAGGTCATAGTGGTTTAGTTCATCATTGTTCCTACCTACCACCCAGTGAAGCAGAGGCTGCCCACATAGGAGATGTAAAGAATGAATGTCAGGCATGATCGGCATGTGAGGATTTGGTGGGTTGAAGGGACAGGTCATTTTGGGAGACAGTAGAAAATGTGACTGTCTGGAACTGAGCTTGTTTGGAGAGCTTGAAGAGATAAAATACTTGGTGCCTGATCCTGTTCTTATGTTCTGTGGAGTATAGATGTTCCATCTAGACAAGGGAAGTCAACAGTGGAGAAAGAGGATCAAGGCAGTGCTGAACCAGAGAACACGATATCTCACTGTCTTCTCTAGTGCTGGGTCTGTGGGACCAGCTGGGTTATTCACCTTTGGGAATGACTTGTAATTTCTCCTGCACTAGCAAGTCTTCAAGAGCATCATTTAAATTGCATTTCAAAACACCAAAGCCAATATAGACCAAGCAGAGAGGTGTGCTTGTGCATGCAGAGCAGAGCATGGAGCCTTAGCTTATGGCCAATAAGCTGAGCCCAAGCCCTTCCTATGTGCATGGTCCTAGTTGTTTACTTTCCCATTCACTGCAGGGAATCTTAATGTTGGGGATTATTTCCCAAATCATTTGGATCAGCTTTTGTGGACTCTGAATTAGGTTGACACTGTTGCTTTTAAGGATGGGACTGGGCAAATGTCTTTGAGCCCTGCCTGCAAAGGGGAATGGGTTGCTAGTGTTTATTGTTCACCTTCTATATGGGTTTCTGGGAGGATTTTTGGAGACATGCACATGACTCTGCTTTTCCCTGGAACCTTTTTATATCCAGTCTGGTGTAGGAAAGTGCAGTCTATTGTGGGGAATGGGTTTTCCCTTTCAGCTAGTCCTTCTGGGAAATAACCTTGCAAACTGCATATAGGCAAGTCCCTTAGTTGATCTCAGATCCAATAAGATGTACTGGGCTAAGCACACAGTAGCACAGTAGGTGATGGAGTTTGAATGCCACATCCTCTCTCTGAGGACAACACATTTCCCACTCTATAGTTAGAAGCCACTGTCCAGGAAGCTCCATCAGTTTCTCTAGGGAGTGACAGAGGTAAGTGACAGAATCAGCCTCATGTCTATCTGACTCCAAACACCCTGCTTTTAACCTTTTTTGTTGTTGTGAGTTATCCATAGAGAAAACCACTTGGACACAGGCTACAGCCAATAGAAAGGGTTTGATGTTTGGTACATGAGTGCAGTCCAAGCCTTCAAGGGAGGACTCTTGAACACATCCCACATTGACATACTTCACTTACCAAGAACAGCCGGAAGCAGAAATACAGAAGTTGGAAACCAAGATTAGTACATGTAGGGACTCCCCAGAACTATGGATCTTGATAGATTAGGTCATTTTGGCATATGTTTCTGCCTTTATACTGAGTCTGAATGCTAATTCTACTACACATTGGCTGTTCTAAAGTCTTGGGGCCTACTAATGCCTGGGTTCCTGTTACAGTGTCTGGAGAAGAGCAGGACATGGGGCAGTTGAGATGAACTAAATATTGAAAGATGTTGAAGAAACTTGTGGTGATAATTTGTATCTGAGTAAACTGATTGTTAAAAACCATGAGGAACTCAGATTTGATGGGAAGAGCTGCAGTCCATGTTCCTTAAGAAAGATAATTTGTTTATAATGCTTGGTTCAGCTCCACATATGGGAGGACTCAGTTCCACCTATGGGAGGGCTCAGCTCCATCTATGGGAGGGCTAAGCTCCACCTATGGAAGGGCTCAGGCTGGGAACTTGAACAATATCTTAGTTAAAGGCATGCATATTCTCAGACTGACTCACTGGGATGACTGTGCTGGGTTTGCAGACTGCTCTTCATGTCACACCTCCTCTACCATTCCATAATTGTTCTAACAGTTTTTAGCATAGAGCCAGTAGGAACATTAAAAGATGCTGATAAAAGTATCTCATTCCCGCTCATGACTGGCCAAGGGCTCTCTCTCTTCTTGGGGTGAACTGTAGTCTTCTTTTCTCATCATAACTTTCCTAACCCATATGACCCCTATTTTTCTCTCCATGCTCTTTTTTAAAGACTCATTCATTATGTATACAGTATATAGAAGAGGGCACCAGATGCCATCATAAATGGCTGTGAGCCTCCATATGGTTGCTGGGAATTGAACTCAGGACCCCTGGAAGAATCAACAGTGCTCTTAACCTCTGAGCCATCTCTCCAGCTTTCTCTCCATGCATTTAAAGGTACCCAGTTTGATATTCACTTTGAGCCAGCTTCTCTGGGATCTTCTAAGTGATGGACCTAAAATTGTCATTTTTGTAAACTAATTGGTAAATCTATAAGGATGTTTAGTCTGGATTTTAGGGCTGGTGAGAGGGTGGGTACTTTAAACAGTTTGAATTTGGCCTCACAGGAATAGAACACCTTTTTAGACATCTTAAGCAAAAGACTGGCTTGTATGTAAGCCTTTGCACTAGTTGGTAGAATAATCTGATGCCTTATTTTCATTTTACATTTGAGCATTTTGGTTCATTTTGCTCTTTGGTTCTCAGAAGTGAACTATGGCAATTTTAGTGATTGCCAGACATATTTCCACCAGAAAAGTGTCAGTGAGAGCATGATGCTGGCTTACCTTTGATGTGCTGCATCCTCACCATATGTGTATTTAAATATATTTATGTATATTTACATAATGTGTATGGGTGTTGCCTGTATATGCACCACTTGCATGCAGTACCCCTTGGAGACCAGAGGGAACATGGAGTCTCCTGACACTGGAGTTTTTGTTAGCTGCTGTGTGGGTGCAAGAATCAGGCTTCCACTTCTCTGTCAGAACTGTCAGTTCTCTTCAGTCCCAAGGCATCTCTCTAGCCTGCAGCCTAATGCGTTTAAGGTACATGGTCTCCGAAATGAAGAAGCTAGGATAGTGCTGTCTCCAGCCCGCAGTCTGTGTGACCACACTTATGTGGGAATGTGCCATCTCTGAATTAGGGATAAGCAACACAACTGCCAATAAAAGCAAAATATTCTTAGCAGCAAAAGCTATTAATACACATGGTGAGAATTTCATTAAATGAGGGCAATTCCAAATTTAGATGTTGTATTTTGTTGGGAGCCAAAGTCAACTTATTTTTTAGCTCCTATAGCTAGCCAGCAGCTATTTACCAGAAGGCTACCTTCCCTATTGTTTGTAGCTTAACGCTGACTCCTGACAGTCTGGCCTGACCATCTTAGCTCAGTAGGTGACATCCTCCCGCCTTCTCCTGCAGCTCCCCTAGCCCAGCAGGTGACACCCTTTAGATCCTCAACAGATAACAGATAGATTTCTATACTCTCCCTCAAAGGCTTACCACATTCTTTGGTATTTCCCACCCCCTTCCTGGCAGCTACCTGCATGGCAGAGATTCTGTATAAATATTGCTTGTTACAATAAAGCTTGGGAGGACTTGAGCAGAGAGATGTCTTGTCTTTCCATTGTTTGTGTTCCTGCCTTCCATTTGATTCCTTCCCAGGTCTAGATCCACGTTGAATACCCTGGTGGCCAGGGCAATTGGTGCCCAGTGTGTCCGGATCCATGGGATGGAACAAACCTCTCACCATTAGGAGGACGGACTTCAATCAGACATTGGATCGCCACGGAATGCCTTGAGTGAAGATTCTGCACTGTGACCACCGAGGGAAATACCCTGCACATGAGTTTGGTCCAAGGAGAATCACTGGTGAAGACACAGGTAAGTGATTCTCTAAGGGGCAGGCATTAGGCAAGAATGAAGTGTTCTTGTCAGGCAGGGTTTAAGGAAGCTCTTCAAATACAAAGAACCAGGTTTAAAATAAAATAAAGAAAGAAAGAAAAAAAGGAAGAAAAGGGATCTTAAAAGGATTTTTGAATTTATTTGTGATGTCTGCCCCTGGTTTCCACAGGAGGGGACGATTGATGTGAATAGATGGGGAAGAGTAGGTAATTGTGTCTAGGATTATTACAATGCTTTTGGGCCTGTTTAAGTATTTTCTTATTGGAAGTTGGTGAATGACATTTTGAGAATATATAATAATTTCCCAGATATTCAGAGAGTTATTAAGGAGAGGGACATTGAATAAGGATCACTTATTCTACCAGGATTTTAAAAATCCTCTAAACACAGAGATTTAGGACTAAGACAAAGCAATTTTTTTCCTCACAGAAGCAAGCATGCTTTTGTATTTGAATCATAGTGTTAAAGAACTTTTGCAGTGTTAATGTATTGCATTTTTTATACATCTTGGCCTGAGACGACAGGTCTGATACAGGTGAAATGCTGATGGTGTCTGTAAGTTAACTCTTAAAGTATGAAGGTAGTAAGAGCATGAAAAGTTTTGATCAAGAATCCAGTTGCCTCCCAACCCTTGGGAGATAGAAATAGATGGATCTCTGTAGCCAAGGCTACACAGAGAAGCCTGCATTATATCTAGAATCTTTTCTTAGCATAATGCTTTGATGTTCATTTATATAGCATGTGTTAGTGTTTTCTCCTTTATTATTTCTAAATGCTACTGCATGAACTATATATTGCATTTTGTTTATGAATCTGTAATAGAGGAGTAGATATTTTTAATTCTCTTAGCTAGTTTCCAAGAAGTGAGATTGCAGAGTCATGTAACAGTTTATGTTTCTTATGTACTTGAGAAACTGCCGATGTTTTTTAAAAAGGCTGTATTCTGGTCTTTAGTTCCTGATATAGCCAGGACAGTAGACATGTTATACCATGTCTCTTTTACCTTTTCTCTAGAATTTTGCTACTGTACCATGGATGTGGTTTAATTTCTTATTTACAATCTCTTATTAATACTGCCCTGCTAAATTGTTCTGTCTTATTGCCTGGCTGTATTCAATGTAATTCAATAAGGATTTAAGCTTAACTTACAAACATTTGCTATCATACAGTATAAAGGTTTATCACCTTATGCTAATGAAACCTCTATTTCAGCCTTGCTACTACCAAGCCTTAGGCTTCAAGGCTCATTCACAGTGGGAGCCTTCAGTTTAACCCTCCTTAGGCTCTAGAGGCCTAGGCAGCCATGGTTTTTAGCATAAGAATGAAGGCCAGGCTCCAGCGACATAAGTTTTCTGAGCAGCACAGACTCTGGATATTCATGACATTCATGGTACAAGCCATTAATTCAGAATGTACTTTTTCAAAATGTGTGATTTTAATAATCACTATCCTTCCTCCAAAACTGATTGACTTTTTAAAGGCTCATTCAGTGTGTTTTTCCAGAGTTATTTAATTACAACTTTTAAAGAATGCTGGAAAATGCTATGCAATGGTGGTCGGGGCATTTTGCTTCTGAATTTTATTTGACAGATGGATGTTACTCATTCCCTCCTTTGGAAGAATGGCCTATGTCCATGTTTCTGTTGATACTTGTTTTCAACTTAACTTTTTGCCTCTGCACATTCTGGAGAAAAGACTAAGGATGGTAAAAGCCGTTGCTTATAGAGTTTCCAAAAGTAATTAAAGTTTTGCCAAATTTTGTGCTGAAGACTGAGATTTCTTATAATTTCTATGGGTCTGACAATTGTGGAAGCAACTCTCATTGCACTCTTAAAGTTTGTCTTAAAACTGAGAAGTGAGAGTATGCAGCCACGCTCAAAGACTATTTATAGTTCATTATTTATATTTTAAATGTTTTAACTGTGGATTCTCAGTCATTTACTGCAGCTGATGAGGCTTAGCAACGTGGCCTTACCTCAGTTTCAATGAAAAAATCTGGCAGATGGCATTTAACTTAGACCAGACCCAGTTCTGGTGTGGGGGAGAAGGTGTGTTTGTGCTTTTTCCACAGAATGCAGACTTCCACAGGATGCAGATGACCCACACCTGGAATACTCCTCGAATGTAGTGTCTCCCTGGGACAGAGTCAAAGACCTCCTGCTGACTGAAGCTGACAACTCAGAGTGGCTAGCAGAGGAGCAGCTGCCTCGCCCCCCTCAGCAGAAACCAAATCAACAGTTTTTGTCTTGTCTTGCAAATCTTTCTCAGACCTTGAAGCTGTTCCCTTTCCTTTCCCAGAGTGTGGCTCTATTCTTTTGCAGACAGGAATTATTCTTAAATGTATGCTTTCTTACTGTGTGCTTACCTACTCTCTAGACACTTTGCATTAGAGATAGTGTGGCTAGGTTAGAGAAGGACTGGAGCATAGGAAAAAGCCAAGAGAGCAAGAGGAAGGATGGTTTAAAAGCTGGTTTTCCATCTCCCATGGGATCCTTGCAGCCAGGATTGCCCTCCCCTGGTGCCATTCTTGCAGTCTACTTAAAGATTGTAATTGATCTTAAGGACTGTTTCTTCACTATCCCCTTACACCCAGATGATAGACAGCGATTTGCCTTTAGTTTACCTAGAACTAACTTCCAAGGACCAATGTTCCGTTACCAATGGAAGGTTTTGCCACAGGGCATGTCTAACAGTCCTATGTTATGTCAAAAGTTTGTTGGTCAAGCTGTAGCTCCCCTGAGAGATAAGTGGCCTCAGTTTTATATTATCCATTACATGGATGATATTTTGTTGGCCGGACCTGATAGTGTCCAGTTACTTCATTGCTGCCAAGATTTGTCCTATAATTTAGCTGCTTGGGGTTTTCAAATAGCCCCAGAGAAGATTCAGTTAACAGATCCCTATTTTTATTTAGGCTTTGGGCTTTACCACCAAAAAAACTTAATACACACCTTCAAACATTGAATGATTTTCAGAAACTTCTAGGTGATATTAACTGGATTAGGCCCTATCTTAAACTTACTACTGGGAAATTAAAACCCTGTTTTGATAATTTAAAAGGAAGCCCAGACCCTTCTTCTCCAAGAAAGTTAACTCCAGATGCGATGGCTGCCTTAGATTTAGTTAATAGGGCTATATAGGATCAAGGAGTTTCATTTATTTCTTATAGTAAACCTCTTCTGCTTATAATATGTGCTACTGCCCATTCTCCTACTGGGGTCTTCTGGCAAGAGGGTCCTTTGCTTTGGGTTCACCTTCCAGCCTCCTGCACCAAGGTACTTGCTACTTATCCATCCTTAGTTGTCAAGCTTGTTATGCTGGGATGTGAACAGAGTCAACAACGTTTTGGCAAGGACCCAGATAGGCTGGTTCTTCCTTATACTAAGGAACAGTTGAATTGGCTATTTCAGACCACTGATGAATGGCCTATAGCTTGTTTCTCCTTTTTGGGAACAATTGATAATCACTATCCTGCTGATAAGTTACTTCAATTTTCAAGGATGCATTTCTTTGTTTTTCCAAGGCTTACTTCCTCTCACCCTTTATCCAATGCTAGGCTGGTTTTTACTGATGGATCTGCTAATGGAATCTCAGCATTTGTTGTTGATGGGCAGGCTACCTCATGCCACTCTCCCTTTTCATCTGCTCAGCTTGTAGAGTTGTATGCTGTTCAAGTGTTTCAATTGTTATATGATCAGCCCTTTAAATTGTATACAGACAGTGACTACGTAGCTCATTCAGTTCCCATCCTAGAGACAGTTCCGTATATAAAACCCTCTACAAATGCTGCTCCCCTCTTCCTACAACTTCAATGTTTGATTTCCTCTAGATGCCACCCCTTTTTTGTGGGACATTTTCAAGCCCACTCTGATTTGCCTGGGCCACTAACCAAGGGGAATGCTCTTGCAGATGCAGCTATCCACCTTACCTTTCCAGTAATTCAGGGATCCCTCCCTCAGGCTATTAGAGCACATGCCTTGCATCATTTAAATTCCCAAACATTACACTTACTCTTTAAACTTACTAGAGAACAGGCAAGAGACATAGTTAAACAGTGTCCTTCCTGTGTCACCTCTTTGCCTGTTCCACATTTGTAAGTAAATCCCCGAGGCCTAGTTCCTAATGAGATTTGGCAAATGGATGTTACACATGTATTAGAATTTGGTAAACTCAAATATATTCATGTTATTTTTGATACATTCAGTGGATATATTTTTGTCTCTCTTCAGGCAGGGGAAGCTTCTAAAAATGTTATTGCACATGTTCTTAATTGTCTCTCCATAATGGGCCGCCCCAAAATTATTAAAACTAATAATGGTTCAGGATATACAGGAAAAATTTTTCAGCATTTTTGCAACCAGCTCCAGATAAAGCATGTTACAGGTATTCCTTACAACCCACAGGGTAAGGGCATTGTGGAAAGAGCCCATCAGACTCTTAAGGTTACTCTCCAGAAACTCAAAAATGGAGATTTCTACCCAACCAAAGGATGCCCCAGGAATATTCTCAGTCATGCGCTGTTTGTTCTTAATGTCCTTACTTTGGACAAGGATAGAAGGTCAGCAACTGATAGACTCTGGCATCCTAATACTCAAAAAGGACATGCAATGGTCATGTGGAAAGACCCACTGACATTTCAATGGAAAGGGCCTGACCCGGTATTGATATGGGGTCGAGGTTCAGCTTGTGTCTATGACACCCAAGAAGAGGCACCCAGATGGCTGCCAGAACACCTGTTAAAACAAGTGAATGTCAATCATGATAACCCTAAACCCAGGGAATGAATTCCTCCCTGAGGACTATTCTTCCTTCCCTTACAGATGGCGACAATAACAAATGCTTGGAGAGGACTCTTCTGGACACTCTGGACCTGGACTTTGTGGACCCTTCCCTTGTCACGCCAGGATCGAGAATCAGCCAGCTCCCCATTCACATGGCATTTCTTCTTAAAAGAGAATTACACTAATCAGTCCAAGAGCTTTGGACATCTCTTGGCTACTGCTGATTGCCCTCCTGTTGGATGCCAGAAACCCATATTGTTGAATTTTGCTGATTTTCAGGCATAGACTGGGAGATCCGGCTCCTGTACTTTGCTTTTTGTTTGATCAGACTCAATCCTTTTGTAAAGATAATTGGATTGAGGAAAGTGTAGGATGCCCCTACTCCTCCTGCAATATTCATGATGCTCACCTTCCTGCCAGAGGCCAAATAATCGGCCATAATGCTTGGAGTGGACATAAATTCTACCGCTCTGCATCTGGTTTTATGTTGGTCATCTGGGTTCCTTGGAATCCACAATGTACCAGCCCCGTTAAAGGAGCCATGTATGTAACCAGGCATGCTAAGTGGCCCAGTAGTAAAATTTATATCTGGTGTTCCCTTGTGCAGGTTCAGTCCTCAGTCAATATTAATGTATTGCAGAAGAAGGAAGAATTAACATCACAATTATCCTCTTCAGTTCATCCTTTTTCCTGGCTTCCACTTCTTAGAGAGGGCCTAATGTTTGCCAATATTACTGGTGTTAGGAATGTATCTGCTTGTTTTCACTCTGCTTTGCTGGGATGCTCCCCTCTAACAGTGGTGCCCCTCCATAGGCCCTTCAATTCCTCTCTAGTGAATAGTCATTCGGGGTTTTCTCCCATCCCTGATGTCTCCTTATTTCTTGCTCCAGGTCATTCTCAGTTTTTATTTTGCTTTTCAAATGCCTCCTCCTCACTGTGTAATGTGACTAGTCCACCCACTAAATATTTTCCTCCTGCAGGATTTTTCTTTTGGTGTAATGGTACTCTCTATAAACATTTGACTTCCCATTTCCTGTGATTTACTTTGCCTGCCTGTCACCCTGGTGCCGCAGTTAACACTTCACACTCATGCTGAGTTTTTAGGATGGGATAGCCAGCTGTTATCACCAATATGGTCTAAGAGAGCAGTCTTTTTGCCACTTCTGGCTGGCATTTCACAAGCCTCCTCCCTGATGGCTGCTGGCTTAGCTGGAAGTAGCTTAGGCCATTCCTTTGTAGCTACAGCTCACTTGTCTCAGCAGTTACAGTCAGCTATAGAAGCCTCTGCAGAATCCTTATCCTCCCTTCAAAGACAGATAACTTCAGTTGCTCAGGTAGCCCTTCAGAACCACCAAGCTCTTGATCTGTTGACAGCAGAGAAAGGCCGAACTTGTTTGTTTTTGAGAGATGAATTTGTTACTATGTTAATGAATCAGGGATGGTAGAAACTCAAGTTTATAAGCTTCAGAAACTTAGCCTTGATCTGCATAAACAGATTTTCTGTAGCTGCAGAAGATTGGTGGAAATCATCTGCATATACTCTGTTAATGCATTTTGTAGGACCTTTAATTAGTATTTTGCTATTTTTAACATTAGGACCTCTGATTTTTGGCAAGCTCATGCGCTTTATAAAGCAACAATTGACTCTTTGGCTTCCAAACCTTTAAGAATTTATTACCATAGCTGAGATCTTGCAGACCAAGGCTGTGGAGCACCCTCAGGCGAGACTCCTCTGGGAACTGCTTAGTATTCAGAGCTATGCAGGCTTGCTTGCAAGCAAGCTTGGGCACCATTTGAGGGTACGAGGCAAAAGCACTGCAAGGAGAGGACCATGTATTCTGTCTCTGAATCTCCTGAGGAATGTGTTAATATTAATAACCTAGTCCCTCTCCTCCTAAAAAGGACATCTGCCATGTGGAAAGGAAATTTCTTTTGCCAAGCCGTAGAAGATTCCTTCTGCTGAGCTGGAAAAAGGTTTGGAGGATCAGGTCCCTGTTCCCTCCCTCTTGGTTAATTCCCACTCATATGTTAATTCATGATAACTGATTCACCTCAAAAAATAATTGTAAGGGAGGAAATGTTGGGAGCCAAAGCCAACTTATTTTTTAGCTCCTATACCTAGCCAGCAGCTATTTACCAGAAGGCTACCTTCCCTATTGTTTGTAGCTTAAGCTGACTCCTGACAGTCTGGCCTGACTGTCTTAGCTCAGCAGGTGACTTCCCCCAAGCCTTCTCCTGCAGCTCCCCTAGCCCAGCAGGTGACACCCTTTAGATCCTCAACAGATAACAGGTAGGTTTCCATACTCTCCCTCAAAGGCTTGCCACATTCTTTGGTATTTCCCACCCCCTTCCTGGCAACTACCTGCATGGCAGAGATTCTGTGTAAATATTGCTTGTTACAATAAAGCTTGGGAGGACTTGAACACAGAGATTTGTCTTGTCCTTCCATTCTTTGTGTTCCTGCCTTCCATTTGATTCCTTCCCAGGTCTAGGTCCACGACGAATACCCTGCTGGCCGGAGCAGTATTTTATATCACTGGATGCTTGGTGGCTCAGGTGAGTTCCTTTTGATGGTGTGGAGTAGTCAGTGCTTGTAATCTACGGTGTGATTTCTGTGGAAAAGATTCCACTGACCCATGTGCACACACAGTGTACTGTTTGTTCCCCAGCATTGAGCAAGAGTGTGGTTCCCTATTGTTGCCCACAATATAGCTATGTATTGATTAGTAAAATGAACAAGTGTTTATCTAAGCACTGTTGTCACACACACACACACACACACACCTTTAGCAGAAGTCATGAGAATTCTGTGAATCTATATCTGACACTTCATCACTATGAGTTTGTATTGTAAATGAGAAAAATGTAGGCTTAGAGAGGATAATTGTTTGAAAATCAAAGAGTTGAAGAATCTGGAGCCAGAGAGCCAGAGAACCCCACTTAATTCTTAGTATAAAGCCCAGGTTCCAGATACAGCAATCTCCCTCCCTCCTTCTAAGGCAAAGGACTTTCTCAAGCCAGCGAAAGT
>PVIH01024752.1:0-15670 GCA_004025045.1 Sigmodon hispidus | reverse complement strand
CTGCTAAGTTTCCTTACTACTCTGAGTTTTCAAGACAGTCAAATGTTCATGATATTAGACTAAAATAAATTTGTTTAAAAAATGTTTGTTTATTTAATGTGCATGAATATTTTGTCTACATGTTTACTCTTTGTGTGCTTGGTCCCATGAGGCTAGAAGGAGTTGGATGCCTGAGACTGGAGTTACACTCTCCAGTGAACCTCCATGTAGTGCTGGGAACTGAACCTGGGTCCTCCACAATAGTAGCAGTACATTCTCATAACTGCTGAGCCATCTCTCCAGTCCATAAAATGATTTTTTTAAATACTTAATAGAAAGTTATAGCTCACCATAGTTGACTGAACACAGATAACTTATCATACAAATATTTGTATCTTCAAAAAATTTTAATTTAAATAATCAAGATAAATACATATTAAATGTCAAAACCAGAATTACCCTCTTGTCCATTTCATACGATGAAGCTTCTGTACTTGGTAAAAGATGGGTGACAGTAGCTATTAGAATCTGTAGGCAAAAGATGAATGAACAAGTAAATGAGTTTAAAATATATGAAATTCACTATATTTCCTAGACTTTAATTAGTACATGCTTAAGTAATATAAAATCTATTGCTGAAATTTAACATCAATATAATATCTAAACACAGTATCTAATATATACACTGTTACTTTAATTTGTACCATGGAAACTTTTTAAGTACATTTAATTATTGATCATTTATAATCCTCATGTACAGACTGAAAATTACAATACATAGGTTCTGTCGATGGTAAATCATTTCAGTCTAATTCAATTCACAAGTACAATCAATGGTATAAAAACAGATTACTTGGGTTCATTAGAGGAAACTCAGACAGAGACAAAGGATTTATAAAAAACATCAAAATCCTGCCACCTCAAGAACCACATTCCAGTGCCTTTCCAGACCGTGTCTATCCTGACTCAGCAGCCTGTATCTGAAATACTTCAAAATCCAAAAATTTTAGGGTATACTCCAAAAATCTTTGTGGTTGGGGATATCATACAGTTGGTAGAGTACTTGCCTCATATTCAGGAACCCCCTGACTCACATCCATGGAATCACACAAAGATGAGTTTGGTAGAACTGGCCAGTAACCACAGCATTTGAACAAGCAGAGAATCAGAGTTCAAGCTCATTCTCAGCTACACACTAAGTCTGAGTTCATAGGCCATATAAGACTTTGTTTCCAAACTTAAAAGTTTTAGGTGTTAGAGAATTTCAAATTTTTAGAGTCTATGAAAGTATTTCAAGACAGGAAAGCAAAATAAAACAAAAACCCTGAAATTTGAAAATATATCTGGTAAACAAACATTTCAGAAATACTCAAGATAAGTATTATGTAACATATGTAAATATACTCTGACAAAAATGTTTTAAATGAACATACATTAAAAGCATCAAAAGTTATATAAATACATATGACACAGGGAATATGAAATTATAAAAAGGAAGTCATTAAGGCAAATTTCACCTATTTGGAAAATACTTGGTTTAAGTGACTTTGTTTTTTAGTCGCTGTATTGCTACATTGCCTGTGTTAGCCTTGAATGCCTGGGAGCAAGTGGCCCTCCTACTTGAGCCACTGAGTAGATAATATTACAAGTATGTGACACCATTCCCATTTTAAAAAAAGAAATACTTATTTTATCTACATGTGAATTTTGCATGCATGTTTCTATGTGCATCACATTCATGCCTAGTAGCCCAGGTGCTGGACACGCCTACAATTCAGGAGCTGGGGCTGCGGATAGCTGTGAGGTACAATGTGGCTCTTTGGTCTTCAAAAAGAGCAACAAATGGTGTTAGTCACTAAGCCATCTCTCCAGCCCCACCCACCTTTAAACATTTTTTTATTTTTACTTATATGTATATGTGTATATCTGCAGGTTTGTGTACTGTTTGTGTGTGGGTGCCCAAGGAGGCCAGATAGTGGTACTAATCCCATGGGGCTGGAGCTGCAGAAGTGAGTGCTTGGACTAAGCTCAAATTCTTTGGAAGAGCAGCCAGTGCTTTTAATTGCTAAGCCATCTCACCAGCCCCATTCTCATCCTTTCTCACCCTTAAATTCCTGTGAATATATGTTTGTCTATTTGTGGGGATATGCATGTGAGTGCAGGCTGCATAGAAGTTAGAGCTAGATCCTCCTTTAGCTGGAGATTTAGGCAGCCATGAGCCATTTGATGTATATGCTGGGAACTAAAATCGGGTCCTTTACAAGAGCTGCTAAGGCAGCTCTTTAGTCCCTATTCTCAGCTTTTATTCAACATTTCTTTTGAAGTAATGGTGACTGAATCCAAGCCTTGGCATATATGGTGGCAGGAACTCTACCACCATGCTACCTCCTCAGCTCTTTTCAAATGACTAATTTAGAAGAGGGTCTTATTACCTAAGGAGTGCAGAGTGTCCCAGGGTATGTGATTCTCTACCTCAGCATCTGGAATAGCTGGTATTACAGGTATCAATCACTACAAACCAGCTATGGTGGCTGGAATAGGTGTGCCCCCCATTGACTCATATGCTTAAATGCTTGGCTATAGGTTGTGGCCTTGTTGGGATTGGTGTGGCCATGCTGGAGGAAGTGTGTCACTAAGTGTGTCACTATGGAGGGGCTCCGGGGTCTCATATATGCTCATGCCATGCCTAGTGGGACAGACTCTTGCTGCCTGTAGAACAAGAAGTAGAGCTCACAGCTCATTCTGCAGCACCATGTCTGCTTGCATGCCATCATGGTAATAGACTAAACCTCTGAAACTGTAAGACACCCAAAAATAAATGGTTTCCTTTATAAGAACTCCCATGGTCATGGTGTCTCTTTACAGAAATAGAAAGCCTAACTAAGACTGAAGTTGGTACCAGGGACTGGGGTATTACTGTGATAGGCTTGAACAGGCTTTTGTTTGGGGGAACATAAACTTTGAAATTTTGGATTAGAAAAGCAGATGAACACTTAAGTGGGAATTAATGACCCATACTTTTAGGAAAATAGAAGAGAGTGGTGCTGAGGGTGATTTGAATTTTAGAGACTCAGCTCAAAAGGTTTCAGAGGAAAAGAATTTTCATATGTGGCCTAGAGACTGTACAGCCAGACTATAGGCCTGTCAGTCTCTTAGTGGCAGCACCTTGAAGTTCCAGGAAAAGTCCATAACAGACACCAACAACAGTAAAGTCTAGAGTTCAGATTTTGACCAAAAAAAAAAAAACCAAACAAACAAAAAAAAAACATACTCTTGAGATCCTAGGTTCATTATCAAGTACCAAAAAAATAAACAAAAACTCACAATGAGGTAACACCTTACTATAGTATGAAAAAAAGACAAAAGAAAAATATTGGTGATTAAGTGTCCTGGCATATAAATCAGTACAACATTAAAAATGGCATAGTGGTTTCTCCAACAATTAAAAAAAGAACTTCTGTATGATGAAATCATTTTACTATAGGATAATTCCCCAATGAAATGAATTCAGAACCCACAAGTATCTTCAATACTGCATGCAAACTCTCCACATAGCCTGACCCCATCACAAAAATACTAACAATAGGATCAAACCAGCATCTTCTCTCCAAAACCTATCAGTTTGGTAGAAATGTTGCCAATAAGAGTGATCTACATGAAACTCAACATAGAACAGAACAGTCATAAAGTTCATCAAAGAGTTCGAGGAGTTTAAAGACAACACAAAGAAATATTTCAGTGGAATTAAGGAGAAAGCGCTTAAGGAGAACACCACACCAGAGTGAAGGCCAAGAAAACACAAACATAAGGCTAAAGGAAATGACAATGCAGCACTTGAGAAAGAAAATTTAATAAGGAGATAGAAACTCTGAAGAGAACTCAAACCCAATAGTTCAACTAGAAAACTCAAAGGAAGGCCTTCCAAGTAGAATGAATTAAATAGAAGACAGAATTACAGGACTTGAAGATAAATAAAATAGAGAATCTAGACCAAATAAGCAGAAAGTATGAAAATTTACAAAATGAAAATTTACAAACAAAACAACAACAACAAAACCCCCAAAAAGTACACACAAGAAAGGAACCTATAGGAGATGTGGGACAACATCAACAAAACCCTTGGAATTCTAGGCACAGATGAGGAAAAAGAATTCAAGGGCCATGACAGATAAGAACTTTAACAAGACCATAGAAGAAAACTTTTCCAGTACAGAAAAGGACAAGATGCACATAGCATACCAAACAGACATCAAAAAATAAAACCCCCATGGCATATCATAGTTAAAACACTACAAAGAAATTATATTTAAAGGTTCAAGAGAAAAAGCAAAAGTCACATATAACAAAAGAACCCATCAGAATATCAGCTGATTTCTCAATGAAAACTTGGAAAGTGAAAAGAGCCTGGAGAAAAGTGTAAGTCCTGAAAGACTATGACAGCTAGCCTAGACAAATATGACTGCCCAGCAAAACTACATTCCATAATTGAAGAAGAAAAAAAACTTTCCAAGATATAAACAGCCTAAGAAACCTAAGAACACACAGGAAACAAGATTTCAGACTCAAGAGAGAAATGAGCATAGCAGAGAGACTATGGAAAAAATATGAAGCCATTAATTTCTTATGCTTTGAGTGTGCTATGCAGATAAAAAGTGTTTTAAAACTTAAAGTGTAGTCTCCTCTCTGTTCCATACCTTATTTTTAAAAACAGGGTCTTGCTAATTTTGCAGGGTGGCTTTGAATTAGCAACCATCTGGCATCAGCTTCTCAACTGCTGGACTTGGAATTTTACAGGGTTGAGTTGAAATCTTCTACCCTATTGGTTACTGGTTTGAGACTTTATATAGTTACTAAGTCTTTAGTTATTCTCACTTAAATAAGATAAAGTGGTGGAGGGAATAATCTCCCATGTCACAGTACTCTTAAGAATTAGAGGGAGTCTGAAGAAATAGCTCAGCAGTTAAGGGCATTAGCTGTTTTTCTAGGGGACATTCAATTCTCAGACCTACAGAGTGACACACAACCTTCTGCAACTCCAATTCCAAGGATCTGATACCCTCTTCTGGCCTTTGAAGGTACCAAACACAAAAGTGGTGCAAGGACATACACTCAAGCAAAGCACCCATACATATAAAAAATTAAAAAGAATTACATATTGGGCTGTGAGTAGTGGTGCATGCTTTTAATCTCAGCACTTGAAGGAAGAGGTAGATGGCTCTCTATGAGGCTAGCCTGATCTACATACTGGATTTCAGACCAACAAGAGCTACATGGTGAGACCCTGACTCAAAAAATAAGATAAAACAAGTAAAATAAAATAAAATGACATATTTATGAAGAGGTGAGTGATATACCAATTGCTATACAGTAGGAATGTAATAAGTACTTGTTTTCAGCTTTTTTGAAGATGTTGTAAAAATACCAAGAAAGGCATACAGAGATTGAGGGGACTTTGAGAGAAGTAAAGGAGAGTTAGAGGTATGTATGGAGAAAGTAAGCAGACCTAGTTTCCTGGAGAACAGGCATCTCAGGGTAAACTGTCTATGGTTCTGATAGATGAGATGGGTCTTCAGTTGGAGGTCTGCTTTCACAGCCAAAGGAAGGAACTTTATTTTATGATCAAAGGAAAAATGAGAAGAAAAAAAAAAAAAAACTTTTCTCATTTTTGTTTCAAGCGACATGATAAAAAGTCACATGAATGTCAATGATGACCTAAAGGGGAAAAAGGTACCTGCCAGATATTGCAGTGTCAATAAGGAAATAATAGAGGGTCTTACAGGAAGCACAGGAAACACTGAATTTGAATAAAAAATAAAACTTCATAATGACTGGCTATAAAAGGAAGGAGTAATGCCCTGCTTCCAGTAAAATGAAAGAACAGCATGTTTTACTCACCTAAAAGAAAATAAAGCAGATTATAGACATATACACACAATGGTATTAGAAGTTTGTATGAAATATATAATTTTCACAAGTAATAACTACTTTTATGAGTTAAAAATTTTTCATTCCAAAATGGGAAACCATAGTTCTAATAAAAATTACAAAAGAGGGAACTGGACAAATGGCTCAGTGGTGGTTAAGAGCATTTACTGCTCTTGCAGAGAACCTTGGTTCAGTTCCCAGCACTCATAGGATGGCTCACAACCATTTGTAGTTCCAGTTTCGGAGCATCTATGTGCTCTTCTCATCTCTGTAGGCACTGAATGCATACATGCACACACACAAATGTATCTTTAAAAACCGATACCCATGGAAGGCCTTCCTTTTTCTGAACAAAAACAGAAGAGTGGATTGGGGGGGACAGAAAGAGGGGATGAAATGGCAGGAGGAGGGAGGGGAAACTGCAGTCAGGAAGTAAAGTAAGTAAATTAAATAAATAAATCGATATAAATTTAAAAATACAAAGAAATTATCAAAAACTTTGATATTGTAAAAGAGAAATATGAACACTAAGTATTTACCTATAAAAATAGTATTTACCTATTAAAATAATTTCATATTTCAAGGTATCCATATCTAAAAAATTTTTATATATGCTTATAATAAAAATAAATGAAAAATTATTTTTACCTGAATAATTTTCAGGGGCGAATCTGGCTGGTAAGTCTGAAGTCTAGGTACATAGTGAACCAGCATGTGAAGCATGTTACAGGCTACATGTGCAACTGTTTTATTAGTAAACTGAAACAACAGAAATCATTGTTATAAACGGTTCTTAATGCATTGTCATCAATATTAGCTTCTGGCAATTTAAACCTCATGTTTCCTTTTATCATACATTTCAGCTGATCTACCATTCATGTTTCAAAGCTTGTATCCATACAGTTGTTTTATTCCCTTTGCTTTGCAAAAATGCCTCAAACATAGCATATAATCGGAAATTTCTGTCAATTAACTGGAATTACTCAAAAGTGCTTACTATGTAAATTATATATTTAGCATTAAACAGATACCGTAGGACTAAAAGTTTAAGGACAAGAATAATAAATATTATTTCATAAGTAAAAAATATTCATGTAAGCATCACAGAGCATGCTTGCAATTCCAGCACTCAGAAGACTGAAGCAGGAAAATTGTAAGTTAAGTGGTAGTCTGAGCATTCTATTGAAGTAGAAGCTAACCTGGGCTAAATAGTGAGATTTTTGGCTCAAACAATAATAGCAAAAACAAACCCCCAAACAATACTGAAATAAAATAAAATTTTATAATTTTATTCAGACTTTGCACATGAATACATTATCACTACATTTTAAAATTTTTAAATATGTTTTTTAAAAAGAATTTATTTTTTAATGCTTTTGGCCCTTCAATGTTCTCACAGTGATAATGTCCTGCAGTAGAGAGATTATTGATTTCCTTTAGTTCCTGTGTGTGCTTTAGTATATGATGACAGTAGATGCATACTGGCCACTTACTAGTAAATGGTAGTAGAACTAAGTTCTCAAATTATATAAATATAGGAAACTTTTTTATATGTATAAAAATGGAATTCATTAAAGTAGTTTACAGTCCATTGTCCAACTATTCCAACAATGTTTGTCTACAAGTGTGAAGTCAAGCACCCAGCAGTTGTTCAGTCTACAAGGCTGGATGTCTCAGCTTATCTTCAGTAGATCCTGGAGTCCTGAAGAAGTAAGCTCTAACAATAATGAAGGAATGAACTTGCCAGCATGAGTGAGGGCAAGTAGGCAAAGAGTAACAGCTTCCTTATTCTATGTCCTTTCCATAGGCTGCCAGCAGGTGTAGCCCATATTCAAAGCAGTCTTCCTACTTTATTTAAATGATACAATCAAGAAAAATTCCTCAAAAGTGCACTCAGCAGCTTGGGTTTTAGTTAATTCCAAATGTAGTCAAGTTGACCACCAAGAACTGCCATCACAGTTTGGAATTAGAAAACACACACACACACACACACACACACACACACACACACACACACAATCACCTTCCTCCTATATGCTGTTTTAAATGATTATAGTTTATTTTAAAGATGTCATTCACATTTTCTAGCAAAGAAATCAAATATAGAAAAGTTCAGACAAAAGAGCTTATCACAAAATGGGACCATTCTTAAGGCAAGTCAGAATCAAGAAGTTAATGTAATGATACATGATGAAAATGATTATTAAATATTGTAGTCACAGGGGCCCAATATTATTAAATGTCTGAGGAAAAAAATCATGTGCCCTAAAATGATCAATAAATTTCATTAAATAGTTTTCTTTACCTTTAACGAAACACAAATTACATTCAGAGCTTCTTTAATTTGAGGATGATGAGATTCATGAACTAATTCTTCACAAATCCAAATACCTAAACTGCAAAGTGCTACACATCTGGAAAAAAAAAAGCCTACAATGACTTTAAATAAAAGAAAAATTCAGTAATTCACTGTTGGTTTTTTTTTCCCTCAACATTATTGCTGATGTCTTATTTGTTAGCAGTCTATTCAGAGTTTCTGTACATTTGCAAACCACCTTAACTTGCCCTCCTGTATTAGGTTTTACTGTTGCTGTGACAAATTGCTACGGATTGAGCTGCATGTGTCATGGCAGCTTAGTAAGCAGTTGTATAGGTTAGAAGTCTAACGTAGGTTCTTTGGGTCAAAACAAAGGTGTTCACAGACTTCACTAATTTCTGAATACTGTAGGGGGGGGAATGCTTCCTTTTTCATTCAGAGGTTGGCAGGATTTGGTTCCTGGCAGGTTTAAGACTCAGGTTCCCATTCTCTTGGTGGCTGTATTTCCTTCTGATTTAAAGACAGCTTGTCCTTCTCCAGTAATTCACTGTTTGAGTGAATCAAAGACTTTGTTACTGTATAGTTAGTTGATAAGTAAAGAAAAGTGGAAACAGAAATACCCCAAATTGAAACCCAGGTTTCTACTGTAATTCATCAACAACAGTGATATAGCAAATAACAGAGCAGTAGAGTGGGACAATATGCAGTATCTTTATGACAAATCCATATTACTAAATTGAATAAATGGGATAAGTCTTCTTTCCAAACAGATGAAGAACCTGCTTTTAACAGGAAATAGTCTAATATTCTTGACTGGCAACAGGAAAATGAACATAATTTTTTTAAAAAAAGGAAAACCTGATGGAGTAAGTAAAATATTTTTGTTATTCAAATTTAACAAAACTAGCCACCATTTTTTAAACAAACTGAAATAACTAAAAAACATTCCATCAAAAGCTGACCTTGTAGGACTTCAGTTGTTTCCCTAATGTCTTGTGGGTTTATTTTCCTAAATGTAACTCAGCTAAGTTTCAGCTGAAAGTTATTTGATAATCAGAATCAGGAACACTTCAATGCACTCAAGTTTAGACTTCTGAGTTTAAATGGTTCTCTTCAAGTATAAAAATAGTCGACTGTAATTCTGGCATATGTACATGTATTAATACTGATATTCTTAAATATAGTGAAATACAACATTTTAGAATAATTTGTTGAAAAAATATTTTTTCTTCCAGAACAGAAGAATCTGATGTCTCCTCTAATGATGTAGGCTGTTAACACTACCTAGCTGTTCACTACTGAGATGATCAAAATGTCTTCAGAGTAAGGGTTATGGCCTTATTTTTTTATCCCTTAGCATCAACCCGTAAGTCTTATATAGTGTTGATATATCTAAATAACCAAGTTTGAAATTTCAGCAATAGTAGTATAAGTAGTCCTAAAGCAACAATACATTTTGAAATGCAGCAAAATGCTTCATAAACTCAAACAAAAGCAGAGATTGGCAGTATCAATACCGAATGGTTTTGTGGGAACACGAAAGGTTGGTTAGGTGTGGTAGTTCCTGCCTATAATCCTAGCACTTGGGAAACTGAGGCAGAAGGATCAGAAATCTAAGAAATCTTGGCTACACAGTGAACTCAAGGCCAGCCTATGTTTACATGAGATTCTGTCTCAAAAACAACAACAAAAAAATCAATTAACTTAAAACATTAAATAGTAAATAAATTAGAGGCTACAAATTTGTGTGTGTACAACATGAAAAAGTAGGAGCATAAAACAAGACTATGGTGTTTCTTCCTCAAATTATTAATATAATTAAGATTATTTATTTTGGGTTTGGGATATGACTCAGTGAGTAAGAGTGCTTACTCCAAAAGCATGAAGACCTGAGTTCAGATCCCAGTATTCCATTCCTGTAAAACCCTGGGCATGTCTGCATAAACCAGCAACCCCAGCAGGGAGAAGGGAAGCAGAGTCATGCTGGCCAAGAGCCTAGCCAAACTCAGCAAGCACTAGGGAGAAACATCATGTCTCAATGGAATAAAGTGGAGAGCAACAGAGGAACCTGATGTCTTCCTCTAGCCTACACACATGCATGTATGAGTGCCTGCATAGACATCTGTACACATACATGCAACAAAAGTGAAATAGACTGATAGTCTTCTGACAGTCTATTAAAAATCATGACCAAAGAGGTGGCTACTAAAATAAACTATTTCCTTAGATATATCCATTTCTGTAATATAAATATTTTAATGAACATTGATCCCTACTGCTGTACTTCAAAGCACTGCATAAATAACTAATGACATGTAATGATAAAGTAAAATGTACTCAAATAAGATTAAAACAATTTATTTTAGTTATAAAAGATGAAGGCTTTTGAAGCATAGTAATCAATTTTTACAAAATACCAAGAATAGTCATTACATTAAGTGTTAGATCTAAGAATATCTGACCTACCGTGCAGGACCAGAGGGCTCATCTCTTGCTGAGCTTAATACAGTTTTAATTATAAGTTCCTGAAGTAAGAAGAAACAGAAGAAATGACTATGATTTTATGTCCAGTAACAAATATACTAGTTGCTTATTCTGGGCCACATAGTGTTCTGAGCATTAGAAATAGAGTGGGTAAGTAAATAGCTTGTTCTTATATTTACTTTTAATAAAAACCCAGCATTATTCTAAAAATTGGCTAACAAATCATGAAATTTTCAATTAAAATACCTTAAAAATAACTTTTTTTCATGATTATGAGAGTAATAAAGACTCACTATACAATAGAACTGATACCTAAAAGGCATGAATACCTTAAAAAAAATTTGATACATTATTTGAAAGGCTGGGTCAGATGGCTTCACCAGTGAATCTAACCAAATACTTCTAAATATAAGATCAATTTTCATCAAACTCTTTTATAAAACTGAAACAAGAACATCTTCACACTCATTTTATAAGGCCAGCATTATCTGGATACCCAAATCCATAAAGAATACTGCTTTATTTTTTAAAAAGCATTCAAAAAATTACTAGTATTCTTTAAATTCTTTAAATAAACTGAATAGTACATTAAATCTTTATACATGATTAAACAGAATTTGTTCCTGGAAAGAAAGGATAGTTCACTTGTTGGCAGTATTAATATTATTAAAATAGCCATGTCATTCAAAGCAATTGCATTTATAGTTATATATCTAAAGAAATCAGTGTGACAAAAAGACAACCCTACTGTAACTGTAATGTAGGCATCGTGACATGCTTGTCCTCTCAGAAGCCAAAAGGTAGAGGCGGAAGAACCACAAGGTCCAGGCCAGTCTGGGACACACACTAAAATGTCTGAATGCACGCAACAAAAAGTTATCTTTCAACAGTATTCCTGTTGCTATAAATAAGCTTATGAGACCTGTATTTGGGAGGCAAGGGCATGAGGATTTCTAGCAGTTTAAGGATGCCCTCGGCTACAGAGTAAATTCTAGGCCAGTCTAGAATACATGCTAAGATCTTGTCTCAAAACAGTTCAAAATATGCTATAATAAAACTCATATTCTAAATATTAACTAAAACAGTTTTAAAGGCTTAAGAAAATTCAAGCCAAAACTTTCAGAAAAAGCAACTGGAAAAAAATAACACATCAGCATGATCCCCCAGGAGCCACAATCCTCCAGGAGGCACTGTGTCTTCTCAACTCTTCTGATACTAAAGATCAATTCAAGTTAAACGTGGAACATCTTGCAGTCACTGTTATCCTCAGGAGTGCTAAGCCCTTGGGAATTTAGAGTACACAGGCATTAGTCAGAGATAATGACCCACTCACAGAATTACTCATTATGGCTCACATTGTTGGGCTCAGAACCTTCACAGGAGAACTATCCATGCCAGCCCAGTCCATAGGACTAAACGTGATCAAACCATATTTTCTCTTTAAACAGAGGCTGACTTCTTCAGAGGCTCAAAACAAGTGTTTACTGGTTTTCTAACATGAAAACTTTGAAAGGTGCACACATCACAAGTGTTACTTGTCATGCCTGCCCCTGATGATTATGTAAGCCTTTTAATGCTTCAGGCACAGGAATATTCCATGTTTCATACAAAGTTTCAAACAGCAGTGAAGTTCTGTCACTTTGATCTTATTTGTCAGGAAACAGAAAGTGGAAGTCAAAACATTCGGTTTTAGTTCGGCATCTCAATCTTAGAAGCTCTTATGAGCAGCATAGGCCTTGGGTCACAGGCTATTTCAATACATGTTCTGAGGGAATGAAGAACTCCTAAGGGACAGACAAGTGGGCAGGCTCAGTAAGGAGAAAGGGTTTCCAAGCTTCTAAGCCTGAAAAGGCTTTGCTCCTAGCAGACATTCTAGTTTTATGCCTGACATTTTTTAGTAATTATATTTAAAAAGAAAAGGGAGAAGACAGACTATATCATATACACTAAATACTAGTGTGTCATTTCTTACCTTAACATCTGTAAACTGAGATACAGCAATCTCAGGGATGTTGGGATGGAGAGCAGGAAGTTCACAGTATAAGTTGGGAAAGCAAACTAAGGATCCCAGAAGAACTTGTGCTTCCACTCTTGGTGCCTATATATCAGATTAAATAATCTATAAAATGCTAGTTAATGGAGTTCTTTTGTTGCTGTTAATTGTGTTCTTAAACTACCATTAAATATTTTGTTTTATAATTATACAGAGCAGTGAGAGCATGAAAAATTCAAAAAGAGAGTATCAAAAATTTAAGTTTTCATCCAGAATTTCTAAAGAGAATGATATTCTCAGCAAATGTAATAGACAAACAGCAAAACTTTCTTAAAAAGCAACCAATGAACAGAAATCATCTGCAGCTAATGAACTTTAAATAGGCATATAAGCTGGTAACCAGCATACATTTAATATAATTAAAGAGAAAAACGAACATTTTATTTACTTATTTATTTAGAGATAGGGTTTTGCTACATAGCCTAGGCTAGTCCTGAACTCACTTTGTAGTCTAGACTGGTCTTGAACTGTGATTTTCCTGTTTCAACCTCCCAAGTGCAGGGCATATAGGTAGATGCAATCATTCCTGACTAAATTACTTTAAATAGCTCATACTTCATTACCCATTATTCAAATTAGTTGATGGCTCAATGTCACTACTTTAGGGTAAATAAAAAGAGATTAAAATGTTAATTCTGTCTTCAAGAAATGTGTATCAGGCTAAGAAGTTTTAAAAAATCTTTTTATGTATATAAAAAAACACTGTCCTTAATATTTACTAACTTTATAAACTTATAGAAGAAAGTATTTCAGTTGTCATCCATTTTATTAAGTCATTTCTTAAGTAGTAACACTGAAATTTCCTCTTCTACCCCCTTGCATGTCCACTAGACAGGGACCAATGCGTATTTTATTTAATAATTGGCTTATAAGTTTAAGAATACTTAATAAAAATGTGAAACACCAGTATATTAGTATCCAATACTTCTATTCACATAAATCAAGACTCAGTATCTAAAAGGACTTGCAGCTTAGTATGATTTAAGCTTATATGACATTCAACAGAACAGAACAACTTATTTTTACTAGACCTGTTAGAGTAATCTAAAATCTCTACCCTAAGGAGGCTGAAGCAGGATAATTATAAGTTGAAGGCCTACTTATACAACCAGCAAGACATTATCTCAAACAAAACAAAAGAACAAAAATAAAGTACTTCGTGTCCAGATTAAAAAACAACCTAGACCGACAGGTATGAAAAGGTAAGGTAAGCTGACATCTACCATCCTGGTTTAAAACTATTCTATACAAACAGAACTAATTTTTTAAAAAAAACCTCAATATTTAGTTGAAGAGATTAATTGAATTTTTTGCTAAGTTTGTCTGAATATGAAGCTATAACAGGAGCAAGTGATTATGTAATACTTAAGAAAGGCAAAATTCAATTACTTGTAATCGTAAGAAAGGAAGGAAACACTAATAATGAGACAAGACTTGGAATTAGTATTTTAATACCATCCAGAAGAAGATTGGCTCTAACATGTGAGTGTCCAGCTTATTTCCTACAATCATTTGGTTTCTATATAGCTTTCCTCAGTAACAGACATCATATGAATTAGCAGAGAAAGGGACTATTGCTTGCATTATCCAAAGAATGCTGTTATATAACCAATATGTAGACAAAGGGGAAGAAAGTCACATAAAAAGCATCAGGGTTTAATTCTACAGAACTCTGAGAAAAATTGCAAAAAAATATGGTTAGTCATTTGGGGTAACTGGTTTACTGATGATGAAAAGTTTTCACAGTAAATTAGTAAGAAATGATCTATCAACTTTTGCCAGTCTTAGAGGCTGATTATCTTGGCACCATTGCAATACTATAGTGGACTTGCAGCTTATGTATCATCTTTGGGTTGTCTTCCATGTAATCTACTCCAAGAATAATATACTTATTTCATATTCAAAACACAGGTTTAATTTCCCCTCCCATATTTTAAAGCATTTCTTTAAGCTAGCATAGCACCATAACCTGGTCCATAGCACTTAAAACCTACTAAGAAATATATATTCCCCCAATGACTTCATTCATCATCTATAATCAGTATTTCAGCATTGCTGGTGAACAATCAGATCATAGTAAATGTGGTTGTGCAAAACATGCTTTGGTTGATAAGAAACAATTTCTGTTCCTCTGTAGACTATCCTCTGCATATATGAACAAGGAAAAAAATGTTTATAAAACCATCAAAGGACTAGGTGCAACGCTGAGCATATACTAGGTACTAGATAAGCACTTAACCCTTTGAGTCAGTGTCTACTAAGCAGTGCCCTGTCCTCGACCTTGAAGATACCAAGATGTAAGACGTGATGACTGTTCTACAGGAACTGTAGAAACAAACTGGCTAGAAATATAGTCTTTTTCATTTGCACATTTACTCCAAGTCATCAATTGTATCCAAGTTCAGGGCTTTAAAAACACTTCTAAAACATCTCCCTTGTTAATCCATTCTTCAGTTGAGGGACATCTAGGTTGTTTCCAGGTTCTTGCTATTACAAATAATGCTGCTATGAACATAGTTGAGCTAATACTTTGGAGTGTGAATGTGCCTCTTTAGGGTATACACCCAGAAGTGGTATTGCTGGGTCCTTGGGAAGACTGATTCTCAATTTTCTGAGAAACCACCATATTGCATTCCAAAGTGGCTGAACAAGCTTACACTCCCACCAACAATGGAGGAGTGTTTCCCTTGCTCTGAATCCTATTCAACATAGACTGTCATCTGTGCCTTTTATCTTAGCCAATCTAACAGGTGTTAGGTGGTATCTCAAAGTTGTTTTGATTTGCATTTCTCTGATGGCTAAAGATGAAGAGCACTTTTTCAGGTGCCTTTCAGCCATTCGTAGTTCCTCTGCTGAGAATTCCCTTTTTAGATCTGAACCCCATTTTTTTGATAGGGTTATTCAAGGTTTTG